>JBCAUI010100434.1:0-19098 GCA_038406195.1 Haplosyllis anthogorgicola
TTATCAAAATGTACAGCAAAGCCTTTTTTCTTTCTTTTTTTCGATCGCATCTCTCAAAAATTTCCTCCATTGATACGTAATCCAACAAATAAAAAAAGTCTGGCCTAACTTCAAAGAAAGTAAAATAAATAAATAAATGATAATAATTCTGCGCCTGCCCCTTCCTTGATCACCCCGAAAAAAATAATTTGAGGCAATTTTAGGTCGAAGTCTCGTGCGAGCAAGTAAGTGATATAATCCCGTGGCTGCTGCTTATTAATAGGAGTGTGATGTCGCACAATTCCGGCTATAAATCGCCTGCAGAAATGTCTAGCCTGGATAAGGGTGCGCCTACGGGCACAAATGAGGGGCCACACCGATGCACACTGTGTGACAAATCGTTCACGGCGAAAAGCCAATTAAAACAGCACGAAATGCTGCACAACGAAAAAACGTCTTTTAAATGTGACCAATGCGATGCATCATTTAATGCGGAATCATGTTTAGAAGATCATATAAAGAGAATGCACAGTGGTGATGAAAAAACGTGTGAGAAGCCATACCAATGCACACAGTGTGACAAGTCATTTACAACAAAGGGGCTTTTAAGACTACACAAACTGACACACAATAAAGAAAAGTCATTCAAGTGTGACCAATGTGATGCGTCATTTACAGTGAAATATTATTTGACGGTTCATTGGAAGAGAATGCATGGTGAAAAATCGCATGAGAAGCCATACCAATGCAAACAGTGCGACAAGTCCTTCAGGAGAAACGACCATCTAAAGACACACGAAATGACACACAACAAAGAAAAGTCTTATAAATGTGACCAATGTGATGCAGCATTTAATAGGGAATTATATTTGGGGCATCATATGAAAAGAGTGCACAGCGGTGATAAAAAGCCTCGAGAGAAGCGACACCAATGCACACTATGTCACAAGTCCTTCGCGACAACAAAACATTTAAAAAGACATATACTGACACACAGTGAAGAAAAGCCACATGAATGTGAACAATGTCAGACGTCATTTAAACTGAAATCATATTTGGAGGGTCATATGAAGAGAGTGCATGATCGCATAGACAGGTCTCATAAATGTGATCAGTGTTACATGTCCTTCACAACAAAAAGCACTTTAAAAAGGCACAAACGGACACACAATGAAGAAAAGTTGTTTAAGTGTGACCAGTGTGTGTTGTCATTTAATATCAAATCGTATTTGGAGAGTCATGTGAAGAGAATGCACAGTGGTGGTGGAAAACCTCCTCGATGGCAAACGTCAATGCCGACGAGTGAACGGCAACACCAATGCGAACTGTGTAACAAATGGTTCAAGACGAAAATTAAGTTAAACATACACAAACTGATACACAATAAAGAAAAGTTATACATGTGTGACCAGTGTCCGGTGTCTTTTAATGTGAAGTCATATTTGGAGGGTCATATCAAGAGAAGGCATGTTGGTGATCAAAAACCGCATGAGAGGCCACATCGATGCAAACTGTGTGACAAGCCATTCACGACAAAAAACTATTTAAAAAGGCACCAACTGACACACGGAGGAGAAGAAGATGACGATTATGATGATGATGATAAGAAATCTGAACAAGGCGACTATAAGTGCGATCAATGTGGGGAAGTATGTACCACCAAGCGGCTCTTGAATGCGCACAAAATGACACACAGGAAAGCGTATAAGTGTGATCAGTGTGACGAAACATTCTGTAAAAAATCGAACATCAGAGTGCATATGCGTGTTCATTACAGTGGTAGGACGACGTACAAGAGACGTGTAACTCCAAATAAATGTGAATTGTGTGATAAAGCATTCACTCGAAGATCCTGGTTAACAAACCACATTTTGCGAAATCACACTAAGAATTCATATCAGTGTGACGTATGCAAAGAGTTATTCCTGACTAAAGGAAACCTGAACACGCACATGATGTTACACAGTGTCGAAAAGCCATTTCAGTGTGACGCATGTGAGAAAGCATTTACTTCAAAAGCGGTTGTTAGACGGCATATGTTGTCGCAACACAGCAGTGAATCGCCGTTCAAGTGTGACATTTGTGGTCAATTGTTTAATGCGAATAGAACTCTGTTGAGTACCCATATGATGACACACACCAGTCACAAAATACTGGAACATGAAACACCAAGTAAGGAGCCAGAAGAGGTTGATGAGAAGCCTGATGTTGAAGAGAAAGCGCGCGTTTTGATGGAGATAGAAAATAGCGTAGGAAGTGTTGAAATGGTACAAATAGATGAGAAGCCTCATGTTTGTAACAGGTGCCACCAGGTATTTGAGTTGCAAGAAGCACTGACAACGCATTGTTCGACATGTAACGCAATTACAGTAACACCCTCAGTGACGGAAATAGGCGTGAAAACGGAAAACAGTTCAGATCAGTTACACGTTTGTGGGGTTTTTGATTCAGGAGATTCGTTGACAGATCATTGCCAAACATGTGAAGAGAGGAAACCGTTTGTGTGTGATTTGTGTCAAATAGCTTTTAGAGAAGAAGGGGAAATTATTGAGCATAACCAAGTGCAACACCAAGAGACGGTGGAAGGGATGGATGAGAAACCGTTTATATGTGACAGATGCTACAAAGTGTTTGATTCTGAAGTTTCACTAAGAAATCACCGTGTTTCATGCGTCAGCGAGATACAGTCGGAAAAAGAGAAAATAGGGTAATGAGGGAAAATATGAATGATTGTGGTACTTCAGTAACTTGCTTTATGTCGTTTGATTCCGAGGATTTATTGACAAGTCATCCGTTAACGTGTAACGTGAAGAAATTAAAAGAGAAAACGAAGGAGGGATGGATGGAGAAACAGAAAATTGTGGAAAAATGCTTTCCATATGTAAGTTGCCACATGACGTTTAATTTAGACGAATTATTGACAAGTCATTGGTGAACGTGTTTCGAGACCTGGCAATAGTTTTAAAGCAAAAGCGGAAGAATGGTGCATATGTGACAAATGTGACAAAGTGTTTAATTCTGACAAACTTTTAACCGATCATCGTTTAATTTATGAGGATAAAACAACAAAAGCCTTGGGAGAGAAATATTTTAATGTTTAACGTGTATCTTTGTATATCAAATATGCAGAGTTCAAATTGGGGAAGAGTCCCAGGTTGCCCATTGGGCTTTTCCGCCAGGGTTGCCTAATATAAGTCTTTGCACAAATAATAGCCGACTTTTTGTTTGATATTTAGTATATAGAGTACTGCTGAGACAAAATTTTGAGGGTGTGTTTCTTTGAAAAAAAAAAGAAAAAAAAAAGAAGTGAAGGATCAATTCTGCACGTGATCAAGGGGTACTTTAATACATTAAATACGGTATAACGTGCAACACATGTTAAATGTCTTGTAGCCAGAAATACTTTACAATTTCTTGCATCTTTAAAAATGAAAGTGCGAGGTGGAAATGATCTTTATACTACTAAACAATATGGGCAAAACTGCATTATCACAAAGAATTATCACAAATAGTGAAACAGAAGTGGTTAAAAGTTTGTATTGGAGAAGCAAATATGCTTCCATCAAAATACGAATAAATAACATTCATCCACATTTTAAAATTTTAATGACCATTGGTTCTGGCAAATAGCCACACACAAAAACTGTGAGGAGCATGCTTTTTTTCGTCCTCCCTTTTCATCCTTACAGTTATTCCATGGATTACGTTGCCTGCTAGAAAATGAAAATGTCGAAAATAAGGCGATTTGAGGTCAAATTAATTTGAAACAGAAAATAATGCAAGCCAATTTGGTAAATTCTTATATGTAAAAATTCTTTACCAAATTTCCTCTTGTTTTCGATTATCGTTTTGAAAAATGTTCTGCTGTTGGAAAATAAGTCGAATAGCAAAATAGCATTATTACATATTGCCTTGCAAGTGAGCTCGGAGTAACTGAACCTGTGTTGAGAGTATATACATTTAGTAGTGTAACGATCAGTGGATGGCTACAAGGGGAGGTTTACTACCGGGGGTTGTAATGGCGAAATTTTAATTTGGCAACTTTGACAGGTATTTTTCATTTTTCTTTTTTAACACGTCAGTTATGGCACCCGGCAGTAAGTGGAGGCCATACCAACTTAGTTGTATTATTTTCAAATTTAACTTGGATTACATTTCCAGCTGCGCTTTAAAATTACAAATTCGTAATAATAAGATTACCCAGCAGATAAAATACCGACATGCTCTGAAAAATATTGCAACTCAATAGAGAAAAATAAAATAAAATAATTACTGATTATGAACAGTTATGCATTTCAAAAATCTTATTGGAGCAGTGTAATCCAAATGATAGTTAAAAAGCCTTTAAAATCAACATTTAGTTGCCTTCTGTTTAGAAATGAATTCAGTTGCATTCTGTTTAGAAATAAATGATAATTTCATCGTTCGGGCTTCCCAAGTATTTGTTTACAAAGTAATTGATTCTTTGTAGAATCATCGTAAATTGAGGTGAAAATATAAACATGTCGGTACTGGAAGAGGAAAATACAATGGAAGATGGTGAAGAGAAACGGGGTGCGTGTGATGTGTGTTGTGCGGTATTTGACTTGAAAGAAACGTTGAAGGCGCACCACCAAACATGCAGTGAAACAAAACGAAGACAACAGCTGATAGAAGACGAAAATGGTGCGGATGTAAATTTGGGACTGGTCGAAGAGAAACCACACGTTTGTGACAGATGTTACATAGTGTTTGACGATGAGGACTCGTTAAGGGATCATTGTGTTATGTGCAGAGAAAATAAACCATTTGTGTGCGAATTGTGCCATTCAGCATTTGGTACGGAAAGTGAAATGAACGAACATAAATTAAGACAACATCAGGATGAAGAAACGATGATCACTAACACTGATGAAATACCTCAAATTAATGTTAAAATTGAACCGTGTAATGGACAAACTACTGCTGAAGATGAACTTGCTACACACTGTGGTGAAAGGTCATATAAATGTAAGCAGTGCAAAAAATCATTTGGTCTGAAGTCGAACTTTAGACAACACTTGCAAATACATAGTGGTGTGAAGCCATATCAGTGTGATGTCTGTAATAAATCATTTACGCAAAAGTCTAACTTGACTACACATAGGCGAAAACATAGTGGTGAGAAGCCACATGAATGTGACATCTGTAAGAAAGGCTTCACGTGGAAATCTAACTTGATCGAACATGTCCAAAAACATCACGGGGCAAAACCGTATCGATGTGATCAGTGTAAGAAATCATGTAGCAAAAAGTCTGAACTGAAGAGGCACTTAGTGTTACATAATTGTGATAAACCACATAAGTGTACGCAATGTTCAAATTCGTTTATGAAGAAGACTGAATTGGCTTTGCATGTAAAAGAAGACCACGGTGGTTGTGAGGAGAGGCCGTATCATTGTGATCAGTGTGAAAAATCATTCGGTAAAAAAGCGCACTTGATCCAGCATTTAGTGGTACATAGTGGCGAGAAACCATACGGGTGTGAGATATGTGACAAGGCATTTAACCAAAAGTCAACATTGAAGTGTCATATGATGGTGCATACTGGACAGAAACCGTTTCAATGTGATCAGTGCGAGAAGTCGTTAAAAAGCGAAAAGACTTAAACGAACACGGTTGGGTGCACACTGGGGTCAAACCGAATAAATGCGAGGAGTGCGGTAAAACATTCAGCAGGAAACGAGACTTGACGGAACACATGCGAAATCACAGCGGCGAAAGGCCTTACGAGTGTGCTCACTGCGGCAAGGCATTCACCAAGCAGTCGTACTTAACTGAACACTCGAAGATACATACCGGTGAGAAACCGTACAAATGTGACCAGTGCGAAATGGCTTTTGTACGAAAATCAGCATTAGGCAGGCACGTACTAGTTCATAGTGATAAGAAGCCATATCATTGTGACCAGTGTGATAAATCATTCGTTTCCAAAGCAACCAAAGAGAATCATATATTGACACATACTGGTGAAAAGCCTTACCAATGTGACGAGTGTGAAAAGTCGTTCAATCAGAAATATAACCTGAAGAGGCACATGCAGTCACACACTGGTGAGAAACCATATCAATGTGAACAATGTGACAAGTCATACACACTAAAAGCTTCGCTTACGAGACACATGATAATAACGCATAGCAACGAAAAAATAAACGAAAGTGATGATGTGATGGAACAGACTGAAGAAAAACCACATTTGTGTGACGCATGTTGTGAAGTGTTTGATTCGGAAGATGCTCTGATTAACCATTCTGGCACATGTTCTGATAGAAAGCCAGAAACAGCAACAGAGATTGACACTGATGAAGCGAACACGGAAATTGAAACTAAAAGCAATCTTCATACTTGCAGTGTATGTCACCTGGTGTTTAATTCAGAGGATTTGTTGACAGATCATAGTGTGACTTGCAATGAGAAGAAACCATTGGTGTGTAAATTGTGTGATTCAGTGTTCCCGGATGAAAATGAATTAAACGAACATAAATTGACAAAGCCTCAGGATGAAAGCAAGAAAACATGATTTTCACTCTCGCTGTGGTGAAAAGAAACAAATTTACGGCGCAGAAACATTTTCATGTAATTGGATTATTATATTTTCGCATTTTGGTCGGAATCAAATTATTAAATCTTTTTTTTACGTTGAAATTATAAAGTATATTTAACATCAAACCGATTATGGAAGGATGCACACATTTTCAGACAATAAAGTTACAAAACTATGAATGATGGAATTTTGTTTTATTTTGTCTTGCGCAAATCGTGACAATGAATTAATCAGTGCAATACTAAACAGTGTAAATGTAACCATAGTAACTATACGATTACGCTAGCAAGTCATTTAAGTACGGAAAATCAAATTCAACAGGCGGAATGAACCTTTGTGCTGCTATTTGTACATTTCAGTAATACCGTATACTGCCTAATTAACGTGCATGCGCGTAGGAGTTATTTTTGTACATGTGCGTTATTTAAGAACCTCTACTGCCAAGTCCCAGATGGCTTGTTTTTGAGACAGCAAACAGAAATGTACTTAATGACACCTAACATTCATGATTTTATAAGTCTGTGTTTATGAACCAAGGGTATCCTAACATTTCCAAAAATATCAGTCTACACAGTAGGTAGTAATTTTAGTGAAAAGTAGGTTTTATGCATTACATACTGAAGGTCTGTAGCCAATGTTTGCATAAAGTTCCAGGAAAAGGGGTGCACGTTGATTAGGGCATGGGCGTTAATTAGGCAATATACAGTATTTGACATGTTGACAGTACCAGAACTGGTTTCAAAATTTACTCTTTTGGAGGAAGCTACCGTTTCACAACCAGTGATTAAACTGTTAATTTAGAGTCTTATGTCAATACCCAGGCCAAGGTCGTTACAAGGTCAAATATCGGTTACAATCTCGTTTTTCAGTTTTTATCGTAGATTACTAATCAAGACATTGGGCTATTCTTGTTTATTAGAATTCATAAAATCAATATTTTTTCGCACTTGCATGATCATGGAATCTGCCACCTTGCGAATACATACAGCATCGCATATTTGTTAAAACTCTAACGTACTCAAGTTTCAAGGACCTACAGTACATACTCCTGTGTTTCTAGTACATTAAGTAGCACAAAGGTTTGTGGATGGCTGCAAGGGGAGGTTTGCTACCGGGTGTTGCAGTTTTAATTTGGATATAATTGGTGAAAATGTCATTTTTAACTTTTAACATTGGATATGAAATTTGAGTTACATTGATGAATTCTGAGTTTTGAATTTTAACACAACACCCGATAGTAAGTGGAGGCCATATTTAACCACAATAAAATCCAAACGTTTTATTTCGACTTACTGTATTATGTCAAGTGTCTTGAAATTCTCAAATTACACAAGTCAATTTTAATTGTTATTGTACAAACATTTGTGTGTTAATTCACTTAAAATTTGACGAACCTTTACAAAATAACTCATCTCAACATTATTAGGTAAAACAATAAAGTGGCAAAATGGAGGAAAGTGAGGATAAACTACACGTGTGCGACATGTGCTGTTTAGTGTTTCAGTCGGAGGACCTGTTCAAAGATCATTGCCTAATTTGTGCTCGAAATGAAGGGAGTGTATCTGTACAAGAGGACAATAGTGAAAAAAATACGGAAATGGAACAGCCTGACAAGAAACCACATATATGTGAGGCATGTTTCATAGTTTTTGATTACGATAGTTTACTGAAAGAACACAGTCTCGAATGTGTCCGGAAGAAATCAAACTCCCCAACAGAGACGAGTAATTCTGCAGAAAATATGGACACGGGGGAATCTGAAGAAGAAGAAGAAAAGAATTACATATGTGGTACCTGTTATTTGATGTTTCATTCTGAGGAATCTTTGAGAAATCATTCTTTGATGTGTGCTGGTAAAAAATCAGAAGCGGACGACAGAGTGGCGAGTATGAATACGGATCATAGTGACGACGAACTTTATATTTGTAAAGCTTGTAATAAGGTTTTCACATCTGAGGATTTGCTGGTAAAGCATTCCGTGTCGTGTGGAGAAAATAGGTCACAGGCAATGGGAGAAGGGACAAGCGACGAAAGTTTGGAAAATTCGGAAACATTGAACATGTCAGGTAGTGATCTAACAAACCATATGGATGAAACTGATGAGAAGCCACGAATATGTCACACATGTTACGAAGTGTTTGATTCTGATAATTTATTGGAATATCACAAGTTAACATGTGGCGACAAGAAACCAGAAATAATCATGCCAATAGACAATAGTATAGGTAGTGTCAGAGTAGAAAATGCTGAAAGATCTTTCATATGTAGCACCTGCTATTTGGTGTTCAGTTCTGAACACTTGTTGACGGACCATAGTGTAGTGTGCAGGGAGAAAAAGCCATTTGTGTGCATGATATGTCAAGTGGCATTTAAAGAACAGAGTGAGCTGACGAAACATAATAGGACTGAACATCCAGATGGAAAAGCGCCGAAACAAGTTGGAGAGAAGCGGCACAAATGCGACAGGTGTGAAAGATCCTTCCATCATAAGCCAGATCTGACGAGACATTACCGAACACACACTGGTGAGAAACCATTTCAATGCGACCAGTGTGAACGAGCTTTCAGTCATAAACCGGACTTAAAGAGGCACTACCGGACACACACTGGTGAGAAACCATACAAGTGTGAAGAATGTCAGAAGCTGTTCACTTTTCGAACAGATTTGAAACGGCACATGAGGGTACACAGTGGTGAAAAACCATACAAGTGTGAACAATGTGAAAAAACGTTCAAACAACAGGCGCATTTACTGAAGCATCGTTGGATACACAGCAATGAGAAAAGGTTCCAGTGTGACTTGTGCGACAAAGCATTTAGAGATATCTATGATCTAAGGGGCCATATTCGAACGCATAGTGGTGAGAAACCATATCAGTGTAGCATTTGTGATAAATGCTTTGCCCTCAAGACGACGTTGAATAGTCACATGCTGACACATAGTGACCTTAGACCACATCATTGTGAATTGTGTGATAAATCATTCAAGGAAAAAACTGACTTGAGAAAACACATTCGTGTGCACAGTGGGGAAAGACCGTTCAAGTGTGATCAGTGTGATAAGGCATTTTCGCACAGTGGGAATTTAACTAAACATATGAAGGTGCACAATGCGCAGTCGTTCGATTGCGAACAATGTAACAAAACATTTTGCCGGGAAGCAAATTTGATAGATCATATACGTTCCCACACCGGAGAGAAACCGTTTGAATGCGAATTTTGTGAAAGGGCTTACGCCAGAAAAACTGACTTGACAAAACATCTGTCGAAAGTGCACGGCAATGAAAACCCAAAACCTATCGTAATGAAGCAACCTGATTCTAAAGATGAGGGTTTGAAAACCGATGCTGAGCCGCAAACTGCTGGGGAAATGAATACTACTGGTGATATTCCGCATGCTGGAAATTCGGATATCACTGGTGCTGTTGCGCAGGTTGAGGCTTCAAACCCTAAGACTAGTTTTGCAACACATGTTAAGGATTTGAATCCAGACTGTGATGCGCAGGTCATCGATACGAAACACAATGATGGTGATAATAGTGGGACAGTTGGGGATCTCAAACCAGACCCTGATGTTTCAAGTACTGATGCTGACCTTGCAAATGTTGAGGATTCAAATCCCAGCAATCTTGGAATTGATTTGAATTCCGGCACTGACATTGGATAGGCAAGTTCCAGTAGTAATGACAGCGTGAAGCACGGGGACTCGAATGTTGATGTTCATAATGCTGAGCAAGGTCTTACACCTGTCAAGGTGCAAATTCAGGACCGGCAAAGTGAACTTCCAAGTTACAATTTATCGTTAAAATAGCAGTAACAATTACTGAATGCATGTACTTAATTCCACACCAGTGTGATCAATGTGATAACTGTTTAAGACGATACGATACAGACATTAAGAAACACATATCATGTACAGTTATCCACGGATAATTGGATATCTTGTTAATCGCTAATTCAGATAATTAGATATGTCTTCCGTTTTGTGTGGAAAACTTATCCTGTTATTATTGCCAGGACATGGAGTTAGGGATTTAAATTGTTTAGTGAAATTATTGTACCGAATTTGTCTGATTTGTAGTGCAAACGCAAATGACTAATAATAATCCAGATTCACAACGTGTTTTCATAAACTTAATGCCCATCCTTAAACGTAACACTCGGACGTTAGCACATCCAATTCCAAGAAATAGATGCGTAGTCGTCGTGCTGTGTTGGTTTATAACGTAACAGCCGTTGCATTGGAGGTATGTTTCTGCATTGCGTGCTTGATTAGACTGGGTTTATTCCAAAGAATTGACAACAGTGCACGCACAGTTTTACAGAAAGTCCTATGACCTACAGGTTATAACACACGTGCGCGCACACTTTTTTCGTTAGAAACGTATATTTCCATTATAAACCAAAATAACGCATAACACAAGGTTGTGTAAAAGGATAAACGTTAAGTTTATGAAAACAAGCTGTCAATGTGTAAATGCTTTAGGTTCGCAATCAAATAAAAATATTAATATCACGACTGCTGTTCTCTCTTCGAAGCAGAAAAACAATGCAGTCAAGTTGTTTACATCAAAAAAGTAACTGCGCAGATGGTTTGGACAAAAGAAAGCCTTTGAAAATGTTTTTACAGTTGTGAAAATGTTCTCCAAAAATTTTGGTATGTGCTGTAAATGAGACAAGTACGGTATGTGTTTTATAGAGTTATATCATTGCAGATTTTTAAGGGTGATTTATCAGAATATAAGACTTAATATTTACGCAGAGAATAGACAATTTATAAACGAGAAATAACTATGTGTACATGCATTTCTTTACAAATGTCATTATTCAATAAATCGATCTTAATATAATTAAAATGGGCTTAGCATGTTTATCAAGAACCCATTGTTAAATGGATACAGAATTTCACGTAGTATTTCAGCAATAATTATTGAATACTTGTACTTGCCAAAAATAAATAAGGTACAATAAAGGTGGAACTGATCTTTATACTACTAATAAAGTAATGTTTTAAAGAATGATATACCGTATATTGCCAAATTAACGTGCATGCCCTAATTAACACGCACCCCCTTTTTTCTGGCTCATTTATGGAACTTTATGCAAACATCGGCTATGGACCTTTAGTATGTAATGCATAAAATCTTGTAATTTGTCATACTTTTTCACTAAAACTGCTACCTACTGTGTAGACTGATATTTTTGGAGGTGTTAGATACCCTTGTTTCAAGGGTCATCATGAATGTTAGGTGTCATTAAGTATATTTCTGTTTGCCATCTCAAAAACAAGCTGTTTGGGAGTTGGCAGCAAAGGTCCTTAAATAACACACATGTACAAAAATAACTCCTATGCGCATGCGCGTTAATTAGGCAACATACGGTAGAACGAATATCGGCGTCATTGTTGCGTATGTGCTCGATGCAACATCAAGCATCTCCTCTCTATCCCACTCGGTAACTGTTGGGTTGTTGCACACTACAGTAGACCTTCTTTTGGGCTATCACCCAATTTGGGAGAAAAAGTTTAAGCCCTTTTTGAATATACTGCCTGACTCCAAAGTGTCGGGTATCTCATAATCTGTATGATTAGAACATGAAAACGTATTATGTTACATAATGCGGACCCACGTTAACAGCCATAGTTATCGTTATATCAGGAACTATGACTCATGTATTTGCATAAATGTGCCATTATCTGTCATCTTGACATTGTCCTGTGTGCGTGTGCCACATTTAAGTTTTCCCAGTTGTTGATCAAGAGATTTTATGATTTCTTGCCCGTGTATATTGCTCCGGAGAGCAGGGTTATATGAATCTATTTACCTTTGTCAAAATAAGCACAGGACGGGCATTTATAAATTTACAATTATAGTAGTATAAAGATCTGTGGATGGCTGTAAGGGGAGGTTTACTACCGGGTGTTATAATGTGTAAAAAGACAGGTTTGACCAATGCCGTTGCGTTTGCAACACTTCCGCCGGAAACTCAATGATTTGAACCGATTTAAATACCCCTGCTTTGAGCAACACCTTGCCTTTACGACACTTTTGGGTGAAAAAGTGGAGTGTTGCTCAAAAATTGACAGCACATGTACAATCTGGGTAAATTTCTCGTAATGTAATCCAATAAATAAAAGCTAATCGCCTGACGTTTAATTAGGGAGGTTTAGCTGCAGGTTACGTGGTGCGTGACATCGTTTCAAAACTCGATTTTGTCTCAAAGTTTTGGATCAATTTTCAGACATGCACTGTCACTTGAACTCATGTTTTTGTATTGTGAATGTAAACTTACATGACAAATTTTGACAAGATAATAAAGTAAAAACCTAACTCTATCATTCCATACCAGTTTTAAATACATTTTTATTCAAACTTCTAATGAAGATAATCAGGTAACACAGAACCTGAAAATCTGCATTTTCAGGTTCTGCCTGACATGAAAACCTGCTGAAACCACGTTTCAGGTCACCTCATGCACCACGTTACCTGAAGCTAAACGTCCCTATTGTGAAAATCACTCGTGGAAAAACGTGAACGTAAACATTAAAACGCCCGGTAGTAAGTGGAGGCCATGCTCAAAATAAAATTAATATGGTACACTAGCAGGAAAAAATGCGAGAAATGTATTAAACATGTTTAATTAAAATGAAAATATTGAAAGAATGTACATCCCAGAGGGCATGAATTGATCAACCGGATTTTCCTTAGCACTCGGGTACAAGGCTCAAATGTTATTTAAGATCACTGTCGAAAGATGTATATGAACGTTAGAGAATGCATGGAGCCTCCTGAAATATTTGTATCCTTTTGCAGGTGAAAACTAAGGAAAAATTCTAGTCATCATCGTCAAGAATGGAGGTAGAAACTGACCATCAAGATGGAAGAAGCTGAAGAGAAGCCACTCGTTTGCCACACATGTTACACGGTGTTTGGTTCTGAGGAGCTACTGAACGTTCACTGTTCTATGTGTGTCGAAAAGAATTCTCGGGGAGAGATGCCGGAAACTGGAACCGTTAAGATGGAAGAAACTACTGAGAAATTACATGCATATGCCAACTGCTGTGAGATGTTTGATTCTGAGGATCTGTTGAGAGAACACCGCTTGACGTGCAAGCAAAGTGATGAACTTGCAGATGAAAACAGTAAAATGATTGAAGGTGATTCACTGCAGGATCAGGATGAAAGTACAGTGACAGACAATGGGGAGAAACTATATGAGTGTGAAGACTGTGACAAAAAGTTCGATCAAAAATCGCATTTAGCGCAGCATGTTTTAAGCGTACATACTGGTAATAAGACATTTCACGAAGGGAAACATCAGTGTGAACAGTGCGATAAAGTATTCAGCGAAAAACACAACTTGAAGAATCATATGATGACGCAAAGTGGTGAGAAGCCATTCGACTGTGAGGTCTGTGGGAAATCATTTTCAAGAAAGTCTGACGTAGCAAGACACATGCGAATACACAGTGGTGAGAGGCCATACCCATGCATCCAGTGTAAGAAATCATTCATAAAGAAATCTGATTTAAAGAGACATACTGCTCTGCACACTGGGGAGAAACCGTTCAAATGTGACCAGTGTGATACATCATTTGCAGCAAAATCGTATTTAGACATACACATTAAGAGACACCATGAGGAGCAGCCGTTTGAGTGTGACGTATGCAAGAAATTATTCAGAGGACAACCGAACTTCATCCGACATCAGAGAACACATACGGGTGAGAAACCACATGAGTGTGATGTGTGTGGAAAAGCCTTCGCCTGGCCATCGGATTTACACAGGCATGTTTTAATACACAGCGGGGAAAAGCCACACCAATGTGACCAGTGTAACAAATCATTTACTGACTTGTCAAGGCTGAACAAGCACAAGAAGTTGCACACTGGGGTAAAACCTTACAAGTGTGACCAATGCGATAAAGCATTCAGTCATAAGCATTATTTGACTACGCATATATTGTCACATACTGGAGAACGACCATTTCAATGCGATGAATGTAGTAAAACGTTTAGGCTAAAAGCGGATCTTGCATCACATAAGTTGACACATAGCGGTGAAAAAACTTTCGAGTGTGAACAATGTGAAAAGTCATTTACCTGCCACAGGCAATATAACGCGCACATGAAGCTCCACAGTGAAGATCGACCGTTTCAATGTGATCACTGCGACAAGGCATTTACGTGCAACTCACTCTTGACTAAACACTTGAGAAAACACACCGGTGAAAAGCCCTATCAGTGTCCAAAGTGTGACCGGGCGTTTTCCAGTACTCCAGCTTTGAAATATCATCTGTTGACACATGGAGGACAAAAACCGTTTAAGTGCGACAGCTGTGGGAAAGAATTTACGCGGAAATTATATTTGGAGGAGCATATCAGGACACATAGTGGTGAGAAACCGTACAAGTGTGACGAATGTGATAAAGAGTTTATTCGGAGATCAACGTTAAAGTTACATAAGCGGATACACAATGGTGAGAAGCCATATCAGTGTGATGTGTGTGCGCAGGTATTTACACGGAAACCTCAACTCGACAGACATATGTTGACGCATAAATTACAGGCAACCATAGTGATAACTGAACATGCGACTATTACCATGGAACACACTGAAGAAAAACCACACGTGTGTGACACATGTTTTGAGGTGTTCGGTTCGGAAGATGTGTTGGCAAATCACCGGCAGCTGTGTAGTGAATCAAAGCCGCAAGCACTGACACCAATGGAAACAGGTGATTGTCTCGGTAGCGTAAAGGTGGAACAAACTGAAGAGAAACCACATGTATGTAACACTTGCTACGTGGTGTTTGGCTCCGAAGAGTTACGAAAAGAACATTCAGAGACGTGTAACGAAAAGAAACCTTTCGTTTGCGAGATTTGTCATTCGGTCTACATGGATGAAACTGAATTAACTCAACACAAATTGGCGCAACATCGGAATGAACCAAAACCGAGTTCGATGCAAGTTAACGCTGTTACCGAACTTGCTACCAGTAACGAACAATCCAGCTCGACTTGTTCTCTTCAGGATAATCAACTTAAACTTCAAGACAATGGTGAAAAGTCAGTGGCGGTTAAAACTGAACCGTTTACTGAAGAAACGACTCTTGAGACAAATGGCCAGCAGCATATTGATGCCAGTGAAAAGCCATATCAGTGTGACCTGTGTGAAAAATCGTATAAGTGGAAGTCATACTTGATAAAGCACAAGCGCGGTACACATAAAGTGGACAGATTTCCTGTTCCACATGATAAGCCACACAAATGTGATCAGTGCGGGAAATCATTTATATGGAAATCCAAGTTAAAGAGACACATGTGGATCCACAGTGGATATAAACCGTATAAATGTGACCAGTGTGAGAAATCATACGGCAATAATACAAACTTGCGGAATCACATGCGGACACATAGTGGTGAAAGGCCTTATAAGTGTGATGAATGTGGGAAAGCTTTTGCACACAGTGCAACATTGTATGGACACAGATTGACCCACACTACTAAGAAATCACACCAATGTGATCAGTGTGAAAAATCTTACAAATACAAATCAGACTTACGAAAACATGTTCTGACACACAGTGGTATAAAACCATATCAGTGTGACCAGTGTAAAGAGGCTTTTGCGAATAAAATAACACTAAAATGCCATTTAGTAACTCACAGTGATGATGCAACAATGATGCACCACTGTAAACTATGTGAGAAATCATTCACAAACCGAAAGTATTTAAGTAACCATATGCGCACACACAGAGGTGTGAAGCCATTCAAATGTGACATGTGCGATAAAACTTTCCTGCGCAAATTAACCATGGTTATACACAAGAGACAACACACTGGTGATAAGCCATACAAATGCAGTGTTTGTGATGCACACTTCAGACAACAGACCAGCCTAAAGGAGCACATGATTACACACACTGGTGAAAAACCATATAAATGCTATCAGTGTGAGAAATGCTACACAAACTCGTCCAGTCTAAGGCGGCATGTACAGATAGCGCACCCCGGTGAAACGTTATATCAATGTTACAAATGTGAGAAATGCTACGATGACTCGCCTAGTCTTATGAAGCATATACGAACAGAACATCTGAATGACAAACCGTATAAATGTGATCAGTGTGATAAGAGCTTCACCAAACTCCACAATTTGAAGACACATGAGAGAACGCATAGTGGGGAATACAAGTGTGACGTGTGTGAGGAAGCATTCAGCCGAAAAACGGACTTTGACACACACAAACGTACCCATAGTGAGTATGTACCTGAGAAACCATATCAGTGTAATGAGTGTGGCAAGTCATTTAGCCGGAAAGAACAAAGAAACAGACACCAGTTGATACATAGTGGTGATAGGCCGTATCAATGCACCCTGTGTAACAGAACCTTCAGGGAACAAGACGATTTAACTGAGCACAAGAGAGTGCATAGTGGCGAGATACTCAAGTGCGATCTATGTGACAAATCCTTCAAACAACTGGGTGGTTTACTTGCGCACAAGAGAACACACACCGGTGAAAAGCCATTCCAGTGTGACCAGTGTGATGAACGCTTTGCGACGCCGTTCCTATTTACAAAACATAAACATAAAGAACACAGCAGTGAAAGTACATTCATGTGTGGCACATGTGAAAAAGTATTCGTCAGAGTAAGTGATTTGAATAGGCACATGCTGATGCATAGTGATAAGAAACCATTCCAATGTGATCAGTGTGAAAAGTCCTTCACCACATCAGCGAACCTTGAAGTGCACTTAAGGTCACACAGTGGTGAGAGGCCATATCAGTGTGATCTATGCGAGAAATCCTTTGTTCAGTCGGGTAGTTTAACCGTACATAAGAAGAAGATACATAATGGTGAGAAACCTTTTAAGTGTGACCACTGTAACAAACGTTTTATCCACAGATCAAAATTATCCACACATATGCGTGTTCATACGGGTGTCGAAAAAATGTACAAGTGCGACGAATGTGACAAAAGTTACACGGAGAAGGGCGGTTTAAAGAAGCACGTGCAGTTAATTCATCTCGGGGAGAGACCATATAAGTGTGACGAGTGTGACATGAGCTTCAAGCAGAAAAAGAGTCTGGTGACGCACTGGAAGCAGCACGTTTTATGTAAAACGGAACCGTGTTCTGAACAGGAATTGGAACAACAGAGCACAGACTTGGCCTTGCTTGTGCCATCAGTAGTGAAAATGGAAAATTGACAAATTGCGAATTTTACAACATACATACATGTCTGATTAGAAATATTAGTGGTGCCTCGTGACCATGCAGTTAGCGTAATAGTTTTTGTCTGCAGAATGTAAAATCTGATTTAAGGTTTGAGAATGCCAAAAATCCAATTGGTTGTTCAAAAATTAAAAAATAAAAACGTATTTTTGCATTGATCTGCTTGTTGATCTGATTCTCATCAAAGCTGTTGTGTACTAGCAGGAATTAAAGAAATAAGAATTATAAGGACAGTAGTTTCAGGAATGATGCTGTAATAGGCTATCGTACAGATAAAATTCGTGAATTGTTAGTCCGAATCACATATAAAAACGAGAGGAATTACCCGGGAAAGCCGGGTAAATAGTCTATCACGTGTGGGTGATAGACTGCACTGGGTGATAGACTGTACCTCCCCTGGGGGGGGGCCTGTACGCCTGCATTGGGTTGTGCCAGCATGGTCCAAGGTCAGGTTGCCTCACCTGCCACTTGGGGGGGGGGCCTGTCTGCACCTCACCCCCATTGGGGGGGGGGGGTTGCCCTGTATGCCTGCATTGGGTTGTGCCAGCATGGTCCAAGGTCAGGTTGCCTCACCTGCCACCTGGTTTCAGAACAGATCTTTTTTTTTGTCAAGACGATTCCAATGAGGGGTCACAACCCTATACTTGGATTGAAACTACACGTGGAAAATTTGCTCGAATGGAAAAAGTGAAATTTCTTGCTTATTTTTCAAGTAAACAGGTGTGTGACCCATCAAAATGACGTGCTTCGAGATGCCCAATGCAACTGTGATGTCAGAATACACCATTTATATGGTTTGAAAGCTCGTAGAGACGTTTTGTCCCATAATTTCTCACATATTCATTTCACAACTTGCAAAATAGGTCATAGTAGGTCAGTTTAACAACGCTGACAAAGTTATATAAACAATTTTTTCTAAAATTAAAAATTGCACATTTTCTTAAATAACTCAATCAAATATGCATGGATTTGCTTCAAACCTTCAGAACAGATCTCTTTTTTTGTCGAGACGATTCCAAGTAGGGGTCACAACCCTATACTTGGATCCCAACTACATGTGGAAAACTTGCTCAAATGGAAAAAGTGAAATTTCTCGCTTATTTTTCAAGTAAACATAGGCATGTGACCCATCAAAATGATGTGCTTCAAGACGCCCGATGCAACTGTGATGTCAGAATACATGATTTATATGGTTTGAAAGCTCATAGAGATGTTTTGTCCCATAATTTCTCACATTTTCATTTCACAACTTGCAAAATAGGTCGTAGTAGGTCAGTTTAACAACGCCGACAAAGTTGTATAAACAATTTTT
>JBCAUI010100545.1:0-19096 GCA_038406195.1 Haplosyllis anthogorgicola
TTCTCCCCAGCTTACTCTGCAGCACGAGTAGTGGGAGGAGCTTATTTGGAGCATAATAGGTTATAGGCTCCCTCACTGATTTCATGATCTGAAAACAGTTCACTTTATGCTAGCGTTACAAAACTCCTTTACCTCATTTCATTTTGCACAATATTTTATTTCTTTCAGATCAAACAATACTTTGGACCATGACTTTGGACGTACTAAGTGGACTAGTCCTAGTATGTGTCGTGTACACCGTAGTTTTAGCAGATTCAGAAATGGAAAGAGGTTTAAGTGAAAACACTCGAAACAGGAGGCACATTCTCGGTAATATATTATTCACACCATCTTACATAATGGCTGACGTACAAGACACCGGAAAAATAATTAGAGTTATAATAAGCTAATTATCTTATGATCTTAATTCTATGTAATTATGTAACTGGACAATGAATGTGCAATGTATTGATTGCGTTTATGAATGTTAAATTTCTCTGATTGATTATTAATCTTGCTGAGTTGTCCTTCCTGTATATTTATGTATTATATCACATGATGAAACAAAGAATGGTGCATCATTTTGATCATCACCAATTACTTATTTACTTGCATCTTGGTTCTAAAAATAGATCTCAGAACCATAGCTGCTGTCACCCTTTTCAAAACTGTTGTGTTAACGCTCGTAGCTTTGCACCTCTTTTACTCGTAACGAGATAGTTAATCATAAAAAATAACAAGAGGTAGGAGTCCTGGGGAAGTTTCATGGTCCAGACAATTATGCAAACAAACCTGTAATGGAACAGCTGACTTTCTCTACTCCATTTCCCTGACGTTCGTTTTATTGACTCAAGATTATTTGTTGTTCCAGATTCGGCATTAGCACGATTAATGCGGATTCAACTTCAGAGCAAATTTAAGAGGGAACCCACAGGTGAAGAAGCTTCAGATGTCTCATCATCCTTTGAAAATCTCCTGGAAAAGAGAGCTCATAACACTCCCAGTGACTTCTCGAGTAGAGTGGTACAGCCCAGCCGAATGAGTTATGACCCAAAAGACTTTGCTTACAAAATGTCAGCATGGCAGCAGCAGGGTCATGACGACAACGCACTTAACGCGGAAGAACAACCCTCCCAGCGAGATTCAGGTACCAGAGATAATCTCGAGTACTCGCCGAATCAGGATAAGAGAAGATGGAGAAGTGGGTGTGATTTCTCTAGAGTTTCTTACAGACAGTTTGTCCAGTTTTTGAAAACAGGTGTACTTTGTGGGAGGAGAGGACATAGGATTAGGTTTGGGTTCGCTGGTAAAAGATAATAACAGAAATACATTGCTGCAGGTAGTGCTTGGTTCAGTAAAAATTACTTGATTCGAATTTTTGCTAACGGTTCAGACATCATAAATTAAAAATAACGTAACAGAAGAGACGGTTTTAGTTACACCTAAGATATCTCAATGATAAATCTACTACAAAATAGTGTGAATTCCCATTCATATTTGAATTGACCCTCAAGCATCAGCAATGAGGGTCCCATTTCAGACCATTATAGGAAAAAGTCGGGGAAGGCATGAGGTTCAGTGCTCTATCAGGACACCTCATTTCTTCCAGTGATCAATGTCGTTGTATTGATTACGAAAGTTGGGTCTCCCAATTATGACTCACCCTATTCATTAGCTTGAAGCTTTATGCTGTGTTTTTTTTTCGAGAAAACAAAGTGAATTCTGTTTTTACAACATAAATTGAAGTGAGAATTTCTTTACAAATTGTTATTGTTAAACATCAGCTTATATTTTGCGACACCTGTGATATTTGGTGAGTGTTCTATATCAAAATATCAAAGTTTAGAATGTGTACTTCATAACATTCCAAAATCTTTGATGATGAACCAAGCACTACGATGAATATCGTCTGTATGTATTCAACGAGGGGAAATGAGAATAATAGTGATTGAAGCACCTCTATGCAAAGCACTTTAAAGAGACCTAGATTAAAAGCAGAACTTTCTAGACATGCCACCAGATGAAATGACTGAGTGGGAGTCGTTACAGAAGGTTATGTGTCACACCTTTCAAATCTGACGCTTTGACTACGTAAGAATGTAAGATATGATGAGCGCGTCTGATAAAAATATTTCAGTGAAAGAATGTAATAAAGTGTGACATGCAATGATATGTAGTGATATATCAGAAAAAAAATGGTACATCTTACTTTCTGTATGTATGGTCAGTTAAAGTGAAGAATGTATGGCAACAATCCACCTTTTCTTTGTTTTTACTGACCAAAGATGGTATAATTTGCACTTATTATTGCATCTGTTTAGGAACAATAGAAATAAATGTTCTGTGCGGAACAAGTACTACGTTACAGAACAATAGATAACTTGTATGTTCCAAACGATAAACAGCACGAGTTATTTTTGTCATAATATCCTACAAAAATCACAGTGCACGGAATTTGTATCAGTTTCGAAACGTCTAGAACAAAAGAAAGAACATAAGAATTTCACACTGAGCTTTTGATGCGCCATTGTTCCAAAACTGATACGAATTCCGTGTACTGATCTTAAAAGATTGGTTTGGTTAATATATCACCAAACAGTGTAAAATTGGACAAAGATAAGAGTTTAAACGTACTGTTTGTTTCGTACCGTGTACACAGCGTGAATTCCAATTGTTTTGAACTAGAAAAGCAATTTGAAGTTGTTATAAGGGTATAATTGTCCACTTATTTCAAAAAAAAGGAAGTTCACACTGTTATTTGAATGAAAGACACAGGGTGAAATTGTATTGTTTCGACATCGTTTACGTATCTTATTTGCCAATATACATTGGTCTTACGTTTCTGAGATATGTAGTGGTAATTGGATAAAATTTGAATATATATTCCATTGCTTGCTTTATGAGAAAAGTACTTTTCGAAAACTTTTTACCTGTTTTAGTTTCACGATTTTATTCATTGTCATTAATTAACAACATGTCGTGAAATAGCTATCAAAAGTTAAAATAATGGGTTCAGCATGCAATTCAATTGTTGCGGGGCCTCAAACTTTTAATAGTTATTTCATAATCTGTGTCAAACTTGCAGGCCATAGTAATTGGTGTATAATTTTAAGAATCAAATACAAAAGTATTAATTTAATCAAACTCACTTGCTCCCAAGCATCTCTTACCTTGTAACTATATTTTAAAGTCCATGATGTTAATTTCATTGTTATTGACCACGAATAATTTTTTGGGAAGTTTTTCTTCAGATTCTTTAGCACAAACTAGTCTATTATGAACTACACAGCATAATATATATTCTGCGTCATTTTAGTGCTATCATTTAAAATATAATGTTATGTGGGTAAAGAAATAAATGTAGTTGTAAAGAAGCATTAAATGCTGAGGATATATTGTTTTACTCATAGCTGTTATACCCATGAAGTAATTCCTTCTTATGTATATATACAACTGGTCATCAATACAGATACCCTAAAGATAAGCGCCCCGAAGCTTCAAAGGCGGTTTTACTAGTGTATATTACCTATTGTTAAGGAGTTATGTACGTGTAAATCTAATGTGTATTCCAGGAAATAAATGTCAATTTGGAACAATAGCGAACGCTTCTCTTTTGTTGCAGAACAATGGAAACTATTGTTGACAAATTGGCATTCAATTCTTGATATGTCCTTACGCATATGGCAAAGTGATAATTACATTCGATATGTATAAAGATGTTTCATTTAGAATAATTTGGCTGGTTTTCTTTTGCAATTCGGCATTTCAATAAGCGAAGACAATGAGACGTAGACAGGTGAAAAACTGTCCACAAATTATACCCAGTGCAAAAAACTAAATAGTCTATAGTGGTCTTAAGTTACAGGCGAGCATTTTACTTGGGTCGTCGCAGTAACAAGATGTTCACCCACACAGTAAACTTGAGGTCACAGAAATCACCTCGTTTACCGACATGTTTGAACAGATATTTTAAACCGTCCCAATTTTACACCTTAGTTTAGTGTAGCATGTATGATACGGGACCCTCGCCAGAAAGAAACGACCAGGCGTGCATCTAAACTAACACTGAAATGTTCGTCCTTAAGCTATGCCTTTGACAAGGTGTAGGCCGTACAGATGGCCTTGCACTCACCTTAAAAGCACCACAATATAAGAATGGGAATTCCATGAACCGTACAACTAACTTACAATTTTATTGTCGAAATGTAAAATATAAGCGGTCACACCTGACTTCCCTTTTTTGATGATTTAATTTACCACTTTTGTAAACAAATTTTCATGGGACAAATTAATGTCTCTCTCCAAACATTTCCACCGCTTTGACAACACAACTGATACAGCAGATCCTCCCCCGAAAAAGTTCAAACAACAAGTGTACTCGTACACATGATGCAAAAACAGTAGGATACAAAGTATGACATCAAAACGTGATTTTATGTCTAAAATTATGGGATGGTGTGCTGAACTGCAATGGTAAAGCATAGGAGTTTTGTGCCGCCCCACAATTGTGGCAGCACCTGACTGGCAATAAATACACGCTACACTTCCCTACTGAAAGACCATCAAGAAAGAAGCATTTGACCTTTCTGTTCTTAATTTTGCTAGCAATTTTGGAAATTTCCTGTTTCTAAATGAAACACACCCAATCCTTCTACAATATTACGTATAAAAGTTCATACAACAGTACTTAAAGATAAATAACACTAAGTCTAACATTACAGTCAAACAAACCGTAAGTTATGACGCCAGCAAATATCTGGTAAACAGTTTTTACATTCGACCTTTTAATGAAAAATTAATTAAAATATAATTTTTTTTGTAACATAAGTATTTGTCGGTTTGAACTTTTGCGATCTTCTGCTGTCATTAGGATTACATTTCACGAACAAATGTACAAAGTGTGGAGACCTGGAAAATAAATGTTCCACAGTAGAACGAAGTCAGTACACATAAATCGTATTATTTTGGAAACGAAGACAACAAGGAGAGAACGAAAGAATTGGACGCTGTGCTTTTGACGCACTGTTGTTAAACTTCTGATACGAATTCCGTGTAATGTTTAACTTGTATTTATTGTTCGTCGGTGCTGCCACAATTGAAATCCCACACCATCGCACTATTTTAGCTATAAAATCGCGCTTTATAACATACACTTTGTACCCTGATTTATCTAATTTGTAAAATGTGATCCAAACAATTAGATTGAGAACCTTAGAATCGCCTTTTCGTGCCGAACTTGCAAGGGGGAATAGTCTGCTGTATGTTGGACTCATATTCCGTATTTTCCATAGAACACGCACATCCAAAAGCACAGCGTGAAATTCTTTTGTTCTCTCCTTTCTTCTCTTCGTTTCCAAAATGATAGAAATTTCAGGATATGATTTTTGTAATTTGATATGTTAAACGTTTAAATTGTTTTTGAATTGTCCCAAGGATGAAATTTCCATCAGCTTTGGAACAATAGCACTCCACAAGCACAGCGTGGAGTTCTTTTGCTCTGCGTGTTTTCAAGTTGATCTCAAGAGATGAATTTTTAAAGAATATTTAAGGACTTTTTAAATCAGTAATTTAGTTACACAAATGGAGTTTGTGCATCCAAAATTACTAAGTAAAATTGTCGTTTATTTAAATGTTTGCATCCACATTTCCGTAAACGTGAAAATGTTAGATAAGCTGACGTAATTCTGCTGAGAAGAAAGGAATGAGGTTGCTTGTTGCTCTACTTTCGATTACACAGATTAATGCTGGAGCTGTTAATAGTCTAATCTGGTAAAGGTCATATGTACATAACAAAGCTGTAATTAAGTGTGTTCTTATTGTCCCATTCTTCCATTTTTGTACGTGCGTCATTGATAGGCTGTGTTGAACACACAAAAACATGTCGGAGAAACAACGAACTGAAAGCAATTCAGAGTTCTTTGTTGGAAACAAGAGCAGTACACAAAAATCGTATCAGAACTTTAACACGGCACCTTAAGGGAGCTACCCTTAAGTACACAATTGATACGATTTCTGTGTGATGAAAATAGGGAACATGGCATGTGATACAAAACACTAGAACTCTGGCTGGATGCAACGTCTTTTTAAAATCAACAGAATCTACAACAGATCAAGAAATGGTCAAAACAGCCAATGGAAATTGTATCTGGTCAATGGGCTTTCTCGTACCTTTAAACCTTTTGTTCTAAGTGCCTTACTAAGAGGCACATAATAGTCCATTGGCCAGTTCACGTACTTTGCGGAGGGTAACATTTCCTTTGATTTCTTGATCTGGTGCAAACAGCTCCATCTCCTAAAATTATGATAATTTTCTGTTTACACGAAAAGCTCGAGGCGTTATCATAGAGATAAAATGAAGACCATTTCAACCTCTGGTTTTGGTTTACATTTTCCAAACATAGCGTGAAACAATTAAAGGGTAATACTGGCTAACTGCTGACTGTAGGTCGCGAGTGTTACGCTCCTGTATTGACTACATGCGTTATGGCACAGCCTAAGGAGACAAAAAATTGGCCTCACACAACAATAATAAGAGCTAGAAGTTTAACTGGCCGAACACATAATTTGTTTCTAACCGTTCATGTGTAGTCTTAGAGTGACAGATGGAAAGAAAATAAGAATTGACAATTTGAATGTAACTGTAGAATGTCTCAATGTGGACTAAAGTGTACAAAATGCCTGTTCCTTAAGTACCACAGCTCAGCATGTGACCGCACAATTTTAATCAGGTCATGAAATTATGCTGAGCTCATTCAATTGATTAGAGGGTTTTCCTAGTTATTTCACAAGCCCAGGCAAATTTGTCTAATTTGATAGGAAAGTGAATACTATTTTTAAGATTAAACTAATATTAGTTACTTCAAATTGTACCACAGCTCCTGAAATTGATTTCATTTTGCGTTAATGGAATTCCATGCTGTGTCTTTGACTTATACAGAAACACTTACTGTTTTCAAAATGAAGAGCCTCAACTAGACATTTCATCCTCTTAATTTAGTCATGAAACCTAAAATTGATACTCTTCCAAGTTACCAGTATTAGTAATAATACTAAAAATAACATCAATTCATTTGCCTAATTAAGCAAATTTGCCTAATTGTTGCGGGGCGCTAAACTCTTGATGGTAATTTCATGATCTGCTTGAAGTAGATCTTGTTAACATACACTTTGTTCCCTACTGTGTGGTTGCGTGACTTCGACGAAAGACGGAAATGAAGATGATTTCCTGAGTTAACAACTTTATCGAGAAATGCAAAGCGGCAGCACCATGCAGGCAGCGAAAAAAACTGCCTTACTTTCTACCAACTATTGAATTAAACATAAAGTTTCTTTAATTGTGATTACAATGTACAAAATTGCTCTGTCAATATTGATATATTGTTTAATTCTTTAATACTGTCGGTAATTCCGATAATAGACTTGATCTGTGGTAATAGACAGACAGGTCCCCTTGAAATTATGGATGAGATTTTAGCGATACTTAAAACCATTAATGGCAGATCAATCTTAAGGGCAGAACTATATTATTATTCCCTGCCAATTAGAGTCACTATTTTTGGCAGTTACATTAAAAAAAGGCAAATCAATACTGAAGTAATGTTTTTAAAATCCCCATCGGGTGCAGGATGTACATCTTGTCGTCAGTTTACTACTTTGTGAGATCTCCGCAGCAAGTACTCATCTTTTAAAATATTTTATGCAACAGTTACTTATTACTGTAAATCATTTATGTAAAGTTAACTTGTACTGCATAGATGATGAGTAATAAATATTATCTCTCCTGTTTTATGGGTGACTATGTCAATGGGTTTTAAAGCGGGGGTGGATCTGTGGTCTGTACGCGTGAGAATCCCAGAAGAACAGGAAAAAGGATTTAGCTTTTTTTGTGAAATACCAGCTCCTGAAACTTGAAAACCTTTGAGAACAAATAAAATGTTACTACAAAGACAACGTGAAATTCTATTGTCCAAAAACTAACAGGACTTTCATCGTTTGAGGTGACATATTTCCATTACCTTCACATTTGTGATGCAAAGGAAACAGACAAACAGACAGGACTGCGAATACATGCATACCTTTACCGTAATTACAGAAATCGTTACCTTTTCCCCTTGTAGTGGGCGGTAATAAGCGAAACAGGTATATAAATTCGCTCTCTGAGCACGAATGTCACAGTCCAGGAAAACGCAACATCAGAAAGCTAACCCGATGATTTGGAGACATTTTCTTGACTGAAATCACATGAGTCCTCTGTGAACTTCTACAGAAGAGCGAGCGCTGCATCAGAATGTTTGTGAAGATGGACATTCTAGGTGGACTTGCTGTGCTATTTGTTGTACAAAGTTTGGTTTCAGCAAATTCTTCCGAGATATACAAAGATTCCAGGGAAAGTTCGAGAAAAAAACAAGGTATTGAAAGATTTTAAAACTTTGGTCTATTTCATGATTAAAATTTTCAGTCTTGAAGCAGAACATGAACTGTTCATTGATGACTTTTCATTTTGGAACGATTGAAATTTGCGTCGTTCTTTTGGTCAAGTGCAAAAATCATCATGGAAATCTGCTGTTCACAAAAGAAAAGATTTCAAGAATTGATTAAATATTTTAGAAAATAAGGACTGATAAAAGCTGTTAACAGTTTGTAACTTATCATCATTTAATGAAGGAGTACAAGGTTTTACTGACACCATGATTAATTTGGGAATGTCTAGAAATTAAACAAACAAAAGTGTGATATTCCACTTTTTATGTTATTATCTTTTAATGTTTTTTTAGTTTTAAACAAATATAGAATTCTGTCTTCCAAAGGATGAAATTCCCATCCCCAGCGTGGAATTCCTTTGTTTTGTACGTTTGCGTATTGATAGGAATTTCAGGAACTGTTGTTATTAAGTAGTTTCTACTTTTTAGGGGTGCAAAACTTCTCTTTACTAAAATGTGTTGAAATTTCCTCTTCAGTTTGTTTACCTGATTGTTTGCCACTTGCTTTATTTATGATTACTGGGACTGTTATGAGCAGAGATAGAAACTTTTGTTATTTTAGGAACATTGTGGAACAAAAGAATTGCAAGCTGTGACACTGAGGCGCAAAAAAATACATGTATGGGAAATTATAGCGATGCAAAATTGATAGAATTTTCATTCTCGTTTATTACGACAGCTGTGTTCTTGTTTCAGATTCAATTATTGCTCGACTGATGCAGATACAATTCAGGAGTAAGTTTAAGAGAACAGGTACGAGTGATATTTTAAAGTATCTTGAGAACGACCTTTACAACGACTACAATGGTCTTCCTGAAAGAACACTGTATGATCCTAGTGACTTTGCATACAAGAGATCGTGGAGAAACTATTATGGCGATGAACTTGGAGAAATGAGGGACTGGACGGAAAAGCATTTTAAAAAGAGAAACAAGTGGGCCGTAAGATCTAAGAATTACATTTTATTAGCACGGTTAGCAATAAATAAATTGTTGAATAAAAATAAAACATTGGACTAATAAATATTCATGAAAGAGACGAAAATATCGAGTACTTGAACATAAAGAACGACAGTTTTCTAGAAAACGCTGAAGCTGTAACGTACATTAATTTTAGCCGTTGTATTGTGATATCCGAAACAATCTGAAACTGCGAGTGACTTGTAATACACTGTAAAATATGTGTATTATTTTATTCTTGTTTTCTTCCAATTTTTAATGGATTTGTTATGTCACTTCTTTCATCCACCTGGAGGTATCAAGTTCTCTCTTTTACTTTCATTGGCCTCATTTCTTTTGATGTAGTGTTAGTTATGATTATTGGATCAATAATTTGTAAGATTGAAATGACCGACTACTGATTCAAGTGGTGAATCGTCGTACATGTGAAAGTCAGTTCTATGTTAAGTTTTGTTTTCTCAAGTCATTGTGAACAATTATAAATAGCCAACGATTTATAACGTAATGTGACATGTAATAAAATATCTATCAAAAATATATACAATTGAAATAAAAGTGCAGGATCTAAACATGTAACAAGATTCTTCTTTCTATCATGTTCATTTCTATTTGGGAAAATCTTTATTGAGAAAGGAAGGCAATTTTCTGAGTGGGACATCTTCTACTAAGATGAAATAAGCTTATTATAGGACAAGTATTTGCAACATATAATACATCTATTAAATTACATGGTTTCATTCAATTCGAAAAAGACATTGCATGGCCATTTTATTTGCTATTACTTACAATACAATTTCATACTGAGTTTTTCACTCTAAGACAAATAACGCCGTTCTTTCGTTTCAAAAATGATAAACCACAAATAGACATTTCCTTTTTGTTTTGTGGCAGAAGAAGGCAACATTATACCAAAAGTGAACATTGGGCATATTTGAAGCCAAATAAAATTTAGAATTTTAATTACTCGGGAACTGATCTATTTCAGGCTCATTGCCTGAAAGTTCAAAATTCATTGAAAATGACCGAATTGTGAAAACCAAGAATTAAATAGTTGTAAACATATCGTTTACCTGTGCAATCATCGTCGAAACCTTCACTTGTAGTATAAATTACCTTAATTACTGTTGGCCTATAATTCTATGGAGACATTTCCTTGAACTGGTAATATCCTGAATAATGTCACTACATGTCGAAACAAAGTATAATCAGCGCCGACTTTGTCAGAAGTACGGAATTATAACTGTCAGACGTCATTCCGGTGGTATATTTGTATGTTTCGCGTCGAATGTTTATCGGTTGCAATGCACTGGACAAAGAGGATTAGCAAACAGTGATTTGAAGATGTAATTGCTGGTTTATTGATAACAGCTCAACTGTAAATGATAGCAGTTATTATGATTTGGCAGTAAAACATCAATCCGGGAGTAAAACCCTATAACAATATGAAATTAGCAATGTTACAGTAGACAGTCATTCTGCAGAGTTACTTAATGAATGTAAATTGATTATGCCACTGTTCTACAGTTACTAGATATATTCTACTGTGTGGATACTTGCATTATTACACTAATTGTTTACTAATAAGTATAACTAAATGATGTACAATTACCTGAGGCAAATAGAAAATAGATATATGTTAATGTTATCCCTTTGGTTACTGAATTCCTTCTGGATGTGCTGCTCATACACACTCTATTTTATATGGCTTTGGGGTGATGTCACACATGCACTGCATGTATTACATCACTTCTGGGCATCATTAGTTGGTGCCATGTGGCGGGAAGCATTAACCAAGCTATATCGTAACTTTTTAATACTCAGTATTTATTAGATTATTACAATATAATGAATCAATATGCGCTGAAGACAACTTGATATCCTCTTTTCCATTTCATACACGGAGGCATAGAATATCCTAGGTATCTCGTTTCCATCACATAAGAGAAAGATTTATTTCGCGAAAAGTAAAAAACAAGTACTTACCTCTTACTGGAACGTAGACATTAAGATTGAGGCACTCCTCCGCCTGTCTCTCGAGGAATGGTATAATCCTTTTGAAGTGTTCAACCCTCCCCACGGGTAAACGCTTCAATAGGTCCGCTTCCTTGGGTATCTTCTGCGGGCACACTGGACGGAACTTTAGGGCCACTCTGATGCCATCCCAGGTCTCCATGGGCGAGGTAGGCGGCATGAAGCGAAGCTCACCTCCAATTACCGACGCGTACTGGAGACCCAGATAAGCCTCGACTAAGGGTAAATGGGTATCGGGAAGGGTTATCAGTACTCCACGGATCTGTCCATACTGTGTGCTAACCACCCGGGGACTCATTTGACTGGTGAATAATCTTGCATCAGTGGCGGGCAGTACAAGGAGAAGAAAAGCCCATAGCACCGAGGTAGTTCTTAGTTTCCATTCTCCGTTTAGTACGGTGGACTTTACGGGGGAACTGAGCTGCTGGGGCGGCGGAGGCTTTGATTTGGGTGAATGGCGATTCTGGACTGACTTTGTGTTTGATGTATTAGCACCGGTTGAGAAGACATCACACACACTTGGCACCGAGGAAATGACCAGTGAATAGTATTTTCCCACAAGATCACAGAGGCCATTATTCAGCAGCACCTTCTCTATGGGCAGCCAGTCAATGAACAATAATTGAAGGATAAAGGCGCACATCCGAACTAGCCATAGATCAATGGGCATGGCTGTGAAGCTAAAGGGCGCAGGTTGTGAGGGACTTGGACCTTTCAGCCCTGGCATTACAGTTGTCACACTGCAACTATAGATGTGTAACATGATGAATACCTTAATGTAGCCTGTGCAGATCTACAAACCTACTTTAAAGGACTCCGCTTGATTTATAATGCTATCACAATTATTTTTGCCCTAATAACCGAATGTGCCTCTCATAGCACATAAGGTGAAATACTGCCTATTGTATCCAATCAGACTGTACATTGAGCTGAGGAATTTATGTTCGAATAAATAATGCACACAAAATGCAAACACCCTATTTATATTCTCCAGGTTAATGAGAAACAATTGATTATACACCTAATTATATTTTCCTGCTTATGGAACACATTTCCTTTGATTATCTGTGCTTCATTATGCCGAAAGTGCTGGTGTTTAAAGCTTTCAGTAGTCTTTTATGGTATGAAGGATTGCCATACTTTATTGTCAACTTCCATTACATAACAACTATTTTCCTCTCCGTGAAATTCCCTTGCAATGTGCAGCATCTGAAGGCCAACTCTCTGCTTATTGCTTTACAGAAACCCTGTGAAAAGTTATCCATATTTAATCCATTGCTTGTAAAGAAACACCATCAATGTGAAGTAATTAAGTAATCCTCTTAGTACATTGATATCAGCAAGGAAAGAATGGTGCACTTGCTTCTGTACAGATGCTTGTTGTAAAGCATGCAAACCTATTGATTGTTGAAGATGGGTTAGTCGAGACACTGCAGGGGGAGAATGATAGTTGCAGGACCAGTATAAATCAGCAGGTAGTGTCACAGGAGGGAGAGAATGAGCCCCCACTGCAGCTCACAATCACCAGAATGCCACCATAACCTTTGAAGTTACTTGCCTGCAGTGTGATGAGTTATCTGTCATCAGGGACACTCTGCTTAATCATCTGAAATAGAGAAATACACATAAAAGCACTATGAAACAAATCTCATTCAGGTTTTATGATCCAAACGTTTTGTAAGAAAAAAATTATTCTACAGCTACTAATAAAGATAGTTACAATTATTTACACTTTTATTTGTTTAGTTTTTAACCTGTTGGATCAATAGCTTCTCTTTGGAATATTATTTCTTGTCTCTGTTATTAATACGGGAGATGTGGTGGAATGAAGTTGAACTGACTGTTGCCGTGGTCAACAATTTATGTGTTCCAGAAAGCAACAGTTTACTTTCATGTGCAATTTTTGAAAGAAAAAGGCGTACGAATTCACTAAGGAAATTTGAAATGGCAGCTTCAAGGATTTTAAGCCGCTTTTTATTCTATCGATACCAAAACTGTTGCAAATTTCACCCAGAATTGCCTACAAATGAGCTTTTAAATAGGATTAGTTACACTATCAATTTGGATGATAATTCTTCATGCCAAATGTAAACACGAAGTGTGTGACAGAGACCGGGTTACTCGAATTCTCCGGACTTGGGAAAAGCAACTCGATGCAGAAGAAATCGGATTTACATAAAAAACGGGCGAAAATTATTGATCATAATCCAGCATACAGATGTTATTTTTAACATGTGAAGTATTGATTGAAAGATGGATTACAAGTAGAAGTTATTGATTGTTGTGCATCTTACACGAGATTAGGCAGCTAAATGACTGTGCATTTTTGTTCAAGCAAGGAGAAGAAAATCAATCAAAACTACTTTGTATTGTAATTTTCCTTTAAAAGTTGTCATACTGCTTCATGTTTATTATGGTTTCACGTCAAAGGGAGATGAGCTGTTTACCTTAATGATTTCTTATTAATCTTTCAAATGGTACTTGTACATTTACATCCTATTCTTCTTTGTACAGTGATATCGACAAATTCCGATAAAAAAAACCCCCGAATACAGGTGGCTTAAATAAAAACATAGAGTTTAAAGTTGTTAAATAAATGCATCCTTATTGTTGGGAATACCTTTCAATCGGTAATGTTTGTCAAACAGTAAACATCAAAACGTGCCGCGAGTGTTGTAAGACAGCCTTGCACACCATGACTGTGTTGCACAGGTTCTAAATCTAGTATCTGAATTATCTAGTATCTGAATTATCTAGTATCTGGTATGTAATTCTCAATTTAAAAGTTCTAAACATAGATTTACATTGTCCATATGTCCAAAACATTCCCTGGACTTCCAGTCATCTCGAAGAAACTTACAGCAAAGTAAAGTCAACCATAATAGTTAAAGTAAAAGTAAAACTTTTGGAAAGTTACATCTAAATTAATATAGGACTTATTAATCTATATCTAAATTATCTTGTGATAGAAAAAAAATGAACTAAACCCATAAATATTCTTCGGAATTTATCTCTGGTCAGAAATATATGGCCAATTTTCTTCCTTAGAGGTCAATTAAAGTAAACGGAGAACTGCCACTTGCCAGTAATTTTCTTCTATTATTCTTAAATATTCATGAAGATAACTTTCATAGAATTACACTCAATGTGCACTTTTTATTCTTCTACTCACAGAGGTTACTATTTATATGACAGTAAATGGACATTAATACATTAACTTAAAGTGGTTTGCACTCAAAGTTGTAGGCTGTGAAATTGTTCATAAGCACCAACAGCTGCCAAAACGTAATGTCACGGAACAACTCCATATAAAGACTAATAGTGTTGAACATGCAATTGCCAAGTCTGTTTAATACTAGTTGCGTAATGCCAACAGAAGCATTCGTAAATCATTCTACAGCGATTGTTGCGTACAGGTAATGTCGGTATGTTACGACAAAGTTGCTATTAATAGATACCACATTAATCTTTTTTCATCCGAATACCTTCATTCTGAATTAAAATGGTAATGTATAGTTAAACAATGCCTCGCTTTAAAAGATTTATTCCTGTTTTTATTAAAATCATTCAAAATAAACAACATAGGAAATGATATTAAACGCAAAATGGAATTGAATTTATGTTTGACAATCAATCATTTAAGCCACTTTTGAAGCACATTCGCTTTCCAAAGAATTGGGATGGAATATCACAAACAAATCGAATTTACACCAATATCATGCGAGATTCCCATTGAACAATATCTGCGATATTTTGACAATCATCTGTTAATTAATTGTATGATCACAACGGAGAATTGGAAGACAATGCAGCTTGGGATATGTGGCCTGCACCATCAATCCATTAAATTATGGACTTAGTCGTAATGAAATGGAGGAGCCTCCGGTGTTATTTTGCATGTTTCTCGCACTACTGCTTTAAGATAACTGGCTTTTAATCTATCACGTTGTAGCAGTCTCAGATACGCGCCGGTCTCGGTTACGCGCCGCGTAACCAGGCCCTGGATGGGTTATGTGCGGCGCGTATTCAGTCCTAGGACTCAGTTTTTGGTTGTACAGTCATTCCTTTCATCACAAATCTGTCCTATTTAGTGTAATAAAACATTCTGGAGCCAGAAAGAATTGAACAACCATCATGTGTATGACCTTGAATCATACAAGTACATGTGTACTAAAAGGCCATGCTCAAAAACTTACACTAGTACTGTTGCTTTAAAGAAACATTTAAGGTCACACAAACCTCCAGCTTTCAAGTGTGAACATTGTGCAAAAGGATTCAGCTTCAAGTCTGAACTGGAACTTCATCTTACTGTGCACACTGATGGAAAAACTGCACAAATGGAGTGGATTTTTTCTTCAAACTTTGGACCCTTTTTCAAAGGCGTTTCTGGCATGTTTAGCATCATATGTTTTGGCCTGGTGCTTCTGTGCTTTCCTGATGTTTTCACCAGCAACTTCAAGGACTTTTTGACACAGATTAATCTTTCTTTCAATAGTCTCTTCAAGGGGTATTTCTCTGACTTCTGGAAAATGCTCATCCAGAGATTCCAGATCATGTTCCATCTCCCAGGGAAAGATGGGGTCCCTTCCATATATCATTTGGAAAGGGCTGAAGCAAGTTGAAGCTTGCTTTCTAGTTCTGTATGCGAAAAGGATACTGTCCAGTGTTTGTGCCCAGTCAGGTTCTTGCCCAACCCTTTGACCAAACTCTTGTGTTTTCATGAAGCACTCTTGGGTTGTACGATTAAATCACTCAACTTGCCCATTAGCTTGTGGATGGTAGGCTGAAGTGACATGGTGCTTCATTTTCATGAGATCATAAAACATGTCCATTACACTGTTGAACAAACTACCCTGATCAGAAATGTGAATTCATGTAGCCCCATGACAACATATGCATTCATACATAAATTGGGCAACACCATCGGCGAATTTACCCTTTAAGGGTTTGGATTCAACCCACTTACTCTTGTAGTCGATGCAAGTAACAAGGGTATTGTAGCCTTCTTTTGTTTTTGGTAGATTCGTGATTAGATCGATGCCAATTTGCCTCCACACCTCATGGGGGACAGGGATGGATTTAAGTTTGTCACAATTCATGGTCGTACAGTTAACAAAATAAATTTAAAAAATGATGAATGAATGGATCTAATGAATTCAATTTAAAATTGAGATAAAAAATAAATGTTAATTAAACATACCAATTTTCATTGAATCAATGTGTTTGTGGAACAGTTTTTGACGAGTCTCATCATATTTGTATGATAAAATTTTGGATCTGAATGCATGTTTTTCCACTTTTGTTTGTACAAAGGGTGGATATTCCCTTTCTCCTTCTGGAGATCTCAATAAAGTTGTGTAGTACGAACATAATTCACTAAATGAAGCATTCTTGAGTATATATGTTGACTTTTGCAATGAATTATTTTTTTCCTGTGAAGGAGAAACTATTTCCTTGTCATGATCCATGATAATTATGACAAGAAATGTAAGTTTTGATCGCTATTTATTCATTTTTGGATGTATGAGTTACATGAGAAATTCAAAATTAATTGGACTCATCAGCATACAATAATAAATATTGGAAATCATGTTTGCTTTATGAACTGTACAACCAAGAATTTTCGCCTTTTAAGTAGCAATTGATAGTTTAAAATTTCCCCTTTCAAGTTTGAACTTCAATCGGGGCACGTAATCGATCCCAGGGGTCGTGATTGAACCAGGTATGGATTATGTACCAATCATAATCAGTCCTAGGCCTGACTACGTGGCACAGAACCCATCCTAGGCCTGGTTACGCTTATCGTGATCGGTCCAGGGCGTAACGAATCCTGGTACAACGTAATGCAATGTAAATGAATGTTTTGTTTACAAAGCATTTCAATTCGATTACTTCGACCTGTCATTTGCAGCTGTGATAATGCAGTTATCAATCACCGTATTGCGCCAAGAACAACTTAATAACCACACTGCTTTGTTTAGGTAACTTCCGAATGAAGCACATCACATGCATCACTACATTTACTCCACTAAATATATCTCGCAAATGAACGATTGAAGCTTGTGTTGTTGCTTACAGCGGCGGCGGCTGATCAAAGTCATGCCATACACTAAGATAAATCCTGTAACATCGGTAATGCCACTGACCACGAAGCTCACTTCTTTAGACAACGAAATGGCAGTTCAATGTCCAGACACTGAGGACGAAAATGCGACAAATGTGGACGCCTGTGTTGCATATTTCAATCATGTTTATAACACGAATAGGCTAATGTATCCTACACCATTTCATCAGGCTCTACTAAACAATGATACAGAGTTCTACACAGATGTGGTTGAAAGACTGGATGGGGAGTTAAAATCATTTGTGCTCAACTCTCCTCTTATTTGGGACAGCAAAGAACAAAACGATCATCCGTCCAACTACTTTCAGGTATTTAGCAATTTTATGAAAGTTACGTATCAGTTATTGAATCCGAGTGCAGTAAAATTATCGAGAAAAGAAACAGTCGCAGAAGTTTTCCCAGAAAACTCTTCATGTATGAATCAAGAAAAATGGAAGACTGAATTGCCATTGTCCCTGATAGCAGTGACCGGAGATATGCCGTTCTTACTTAAAGCCGTGCAAGATGGCGGGAATCTACTTGCAGAAGACAGTAAAGGAAACAACTTAATACACGACCTCGTCAACTTTTCCAAGGTGAATCCTTCAACCGCTATTGATATGTTCCGTGTAGTTCTATCCTGTCTATCCGACACAACTCTTAAAAGACAGATTTTGAAACACAGAAACAAGAAGGGTCGAAATCCATTAGATGTGGCAGCACAGAAACACTTGCCAGAAATGTTTCTTGCTCTCATCAATACCGACGATGTCTACAAAATAACAATCAAAGATTGTCTTCTGCACAAACATGTTTTCTATGATGTATCTGATTATGAATCGCCATCAACAATACATGTCTCTCCAATGCACTATTTCAAGGGACTGACAGATGAGGAAGTTCAGAGACATGACGACTGTAAGTTCTTCGCCACTGAACCTGTCAACTCTTGGTTAGAAGCTCGGTGCAATACCAGTAACATTTACTTGTATTCCCAGAACATTGTATGGACTATGTACTACGTGATATATTGGTTCTGCACCTATGAGTATCTCTTCAGTAAAGTGATACATTCCCAACTTCTCATAGTTTTGACGACAATCTCTACCTACATTGTTGTTACCGAGTGGGTATTTGACTTACAACGATTGAAATCCGATGCAAAGGCTACTTGGAAATTTTTAAAGAACGGCAGGGTACCGGCTACTCTAACAGGCGTGTACAGAAAGGCTCACAACTTCTTCGCGTACAGTTGCATATTGTTTTCTCTCCTACACTTAACTGGTTACAACTGTACTCGTCCAGATGTAGCCCACCTATTTTACACAGCTACTGTTATATTTGGTGGACTATCACTCTTGTACATAATTCAAATGAATAAGCGCGCTGGTCACTTATTGTGAAAATGCATTATTGTATTATAAAAGTAATAACATAATAATATACATATAAAAATATAGTCAGCTTAACATGATTCTACATAATTCAGTTACAATATAATAATAGTCCAGTGTTCTTTTCTAATATTTGGATTCTGCATAGTC
>JBCAUI010100656.1:0-19095 GCA_038406195.1 Haplosyllis anthogorgicola
CGAGGAGGCTGATATAGTACAACACATGTGCACTACAGTCAACAACGCGCACTAATCTGCAGAGGCTTGCACTGGCAGATCCAGGTTTTCTCATAAGGTGGGGCACCAACCTTGGAGCACCCCAATTTTAACCTATTTTTTGCATACATATCGCCAAAAACTGCATGGAAATGAACATTTGGACTGTACAGGTGCGCACCTCTGGCACCCCTTCTCCCTGGATCCGCCAATGGTTTGCTACAATCATCAGCACTAATCCTCTCGTGTGCATCCAGAGGGGCATTAAGAACTGGGGCTATTCAAAGTTGAAATGCACACTCCCCCAGATCCGCAACGATGTTGGCTTGAAACGGTGTTATAAACTTATTCAGACTCACTTTTATCTTTCAGAGAACCATAGGATGGCTGTTGTTCCATGGAAATACAACAATCCTTTTATTGACAGGAAGTCGATGCCTGTCCAGCAATTTACATTTGTTGGTACAATAGTGGAGGTGGCTCAGGATGTTCAAGCTGACATAGACCGTGATCACAACACTGGTCTTCGCCTTTGGGATGGAGCATTTTTACTTTCCAAATATTTGGAAACTAGTGAGGATTTTGATGACGGTTTTTGGAAAGGTAAACACTGCCTTGAACTGGGATGTGGCTGTGGTCTGGTTGGTACGGTTGCCTGGCTTCTTGGAGCCAAGGTGACCCTCACAGACACGGAAGAAACGCTTGCACACACAACCAAGAGCCTCAACAAGAACTTGGAAAACTGGAAATCAAAAGGAAGTACAATACCTCATACAGATACAATTAAAGTGGAGAATCTCCTTTGGGGAGTTGACAATTGCGCCAAGTTCGGAGACGCAAAGTATGATGTGATACTCGGCTCCGATATAATTTATCAGCCTGAAGTCACAGATCTCCTTTTAGAAACATTAGACTATTTCTGCTCGGATCAAACATTGATACTAATAGCATACAAGGCAAGAGGACTTGGTGAAGACATATTTTTCGAGAAGCTAAAACTGTTTTCTCTTGAACAGACCACCATTTCTAAGTGTAAATATCCCGAGGATTTTCGGAACTCCGATTATGTATTACTTAGAATTAAACGTAAACACTCGCAGTAATTTAAACTATTTGTACAAAATCACGAATTTCTGATTTCAGTTCTTTGTAGCTGTCAGCTTTTTAAATAGTGAAACATAAATCTACTGCTAAATTAATATGTACAATGTGCGGTATTCAGAGCAATAAACTGAAAAACATATTCAAATAGGACATTTTCATTTATTTTCCATACATATACTTCACAACTGACTAGGGAATATAAGAGGTTTACGCAGATATATGGAAACTGTATTGATTACTTTACAGAATAGAAACCATTTTCTTTCAATATTACTTTACTATTTTTGTTGAGAATCGCCTTTCACCAGGAAATTTAATTGTAGTGGTGAATTTATTTGATAAGAATTGAATTTCGAGTTATTCTTAATAGGCATAGAACCTCTCTCCCTCAACTAAGTCACACATACTTCATTCTTCTTGTTTCACACTAGTTCAGAAATTAAATATACCACAGAATATTAATTAATTTACGGGAATATATGGATAAAATACTCAGGAAAATATACACTACACATCTGGCCACTCTGAATGTCGTTATTAAAATCACATCTGCCCATTCTTCGCATAGTTACGGCTTTTTGCTGGATTTTAAGTATGACAATCGCAATGCACAATCGCATGACTTTTGCTATACCTCGAATATAAATCATCGTGACATAAAAAGAAAATACATTTTAAATAAACAATTAACTTGAAAAAGTTCTGGGAAACCGAGATCATTACCTGTAAAGGTTTTTCTCAGGAGTCAAGAAGCAGAATATGCAACAAGACACAGAGTGTCATGTTCATAACAAGAACAAATACAACTACCAAATTAAGAGTGTTGGTCACCGACAAATACTCCATGCACATGGGCAAGATACAAAAATTTCCAACTATGAAATTCAAAGTATGAATGTTGGTGCCTAGGAGTACACATACTGCACGTGTACAGAACTTCCATGCAAATTAAAGCACTGTTTCATAACTTGACCGGTGACCAATTATGATGACAATGGCTTTCGGATACTACAGCCTCAAGCAAAAAAGAATGGTGCAGCTACAGATTGGGCAAAAGTGAGCAACTGAGTGGTTACCTAATCCTTCTATTCAGTTAAGTTCTAAGATAAACTACTTTTCCTCATTACAGTGTGACATTAGCACGTTTCTGTTCACATGTCCTATGAAGCATTTTCAATTCTTTTATATAAAAACAGTGAATTTTATACCATACGTATCTGTATGTAACATTTACAATAAAACTATATTTTTTCTAGAGTGAAACAGAAGTCTGTACAATGAGAAGAGTTAACACGTTGTGATGAACAATAATGTTTTTTTTTTAATGTCGAAAATGCACTGAAAATGCACATGTAACTGGTATTTCTTCCTAGGAATCACACACAGATGACTTCGTGTCATGGATAAAATATCAACTCTTCCATTACGGGCATTTCAATGTTCCTAAAGTTCAGTCAGCATGTCCAGAATGTGATTCATATGCAAAACATTCAACCATAAGTCTTCAATATATACACACTGGACACAATAAGGACATCAGTAAATTGGCGTATCATTTACATAGCATGGTAGTGCGTTCGTGAAAATATCTTGAAGCTGAAGTCGTGGATACCCTTACGTGTCACAAAATACGGTTGAATTTTCCTTGATCTTTGCTTCTGAAAGTTTGTTCTTTAAAGTTTCTAAAGAACTGAAAATTCCCTCAAACATGTCGAAACTCCACAAATTCCACCTACTTCTTCATTTTCCTAGAAGAAAACCAAAATATGTTTCGTTAAATTGTATCAATTATTTGATGCTGTTTTTCAAAGGTCCACAAACATTAACTGTTTATTGTTACTTTATGTAGGAATCCACTAAACTGCAAATACAAATCGTAATTCCTTCATTTACTTATTTGGCCAAAATCTTCTTGTGAAATTTCTGCTCATACTATGTGACATAGCCATAGAACTCAATCGATTTCAACTCAACGAAGTATTACCATGACACAATACTTGGTGTACTTACCAGGCATGGCTTGTTGTGAACTGTTGGCTGTAATCGCTGCCTTCTGTTTGAGGATCGTCCAGTCAAATACATAGTCGTATTGGTGGTTGAGGGTACGGAATAGGATGCGGAATAGCTGCCGCAGGTACATGTAATCTGGTGCTTCCTCAAATCTTAAACCCCTACAGTAGTTCAGGTACATAGCGAACTCTGCAGGGTAACCCTGAAATTTACACATAAAGTAGGTTAGTATGTGCCGCGTACATTTCAAAGGTATATCTATCTCGTCCCTTTTGAATAAAACAAAATTACGTGTACGTTTAAATAACACTTACTTTGCATAATATTTCCACTGGTGTGGACATTTTTTTCTCACTGATTTTCTCGTACTTCTGCTTCTTTGTGGCAGCCTGAGAGACAATTAAATACAAATTAACATAAATAGTTCATATTGTGCAATTTTAAGAGGTGGATTTCAAAATGAAGTTTTTTCGTTTACTAACTATTTAGAAATTTATTCATTCAAAAAGAATTAATTTTTCCTCACATATCTGTATGTGACTCTAAAACGCTCTTGTGCAAATGACAATGAATTAATGTGATAAGCAGATGTTTATCTTACCTTGAGTCCCTGCCATGGCAAACTGCCTCTATTGAAGTACATCAGTACATAGCCTAGTGATTCCATATCATCTCTGCGACTCTGCTCGATACCTAAATGTGCATTGATCGATGCATATCGTGCTGTACCAGTCAAGTTTTTGTCTTCTCTGTATGGGATATGCTGGCGTGTACGATTGTCACGGTACTTCTTTGCCAGCCCGAAATCAATGAGGAATACCTGTGAACACACACAAAATTATATAACAACGGTTAATTTAGTAGTGTACATTCTATAACAACTTTTCTTATTTTTTTCTTTCTTATAGTTACCTCGAATTGGTAATCTCAAATACTCAAATTACAACCTACCTTATTACAATGTCTGCCGATGCCCATTAAGAAGTTATCTGGTTTGATATCGCGGTGGATGAAATTTTTGTTGTGTACATACTCAATGCGACCAATCATCTACAAATAAAAACACAATTAAAGTGCTTACATGAATAACTTTGTACAGTTGACGCCTTTACTAAATACTCGTACGAACGTTAACATCAGTGACAAACTGTCGTTTTGCGCCATTTAATAAGTTCTGGTTGTTAATATTTTCATGTCTATGAAGAAACATTTACGACGTCTCCTGCATAACACATCCACTTTTCGCGTGGCAAGTTTCAATTCTCGTAAACTTACCTGATCGGCTAACATGAGGACAGTTTTCATGGTAAACCTCCTGGAACAGAAGTTGAATAGATCCTCCAGGGATGGTCCCAACAGATCCATAACTAGGACATTGTAGTCTTTCTCCTGACCGTACCATCTGCAAAAATAATTCAAATAGTACGTTTAATTCGGAATGGTAAAAAAATGGTCTAACCGTTTTGCGAAGACCCTGCAGGTTATGGAAGGGCAACATGTATGCCTTAAAGATGTTTCTCATTACGAAAGGTTGTAAGCTGATACTCAAACCTAACAAATTACTCATTGTTAACTTCGCGCATTTAATGTATGAAAATTAGGTAGTATTGGGAATAAATGGATAGTTATAAAATTACGTTTTACGGTTTTACCATGAACAGTATTGTAGCATAATTACGGCGAAACCTGCTCCTACACAGCTGATAGAATAAACTGCATTCAACATGTTAATAACATATTGGATATTATCGATTGAGTCAAGTGCATCTTCTATCAGCATAGTAAAGTATACACACAAGTCGGGGCCAAATCAATAACTTTATGTTCCTGTTTCACAACGTAGATTATCTCTAGCGAATAACAACCATCACGAATGTGTTACGAACTGATGAAACGGGAATTTTTTGAATATTGCTGAATATGTTCACAATCATTTTTTCAGTACTAAGATTGGTAAACATTACTGAACAACATATTCTCCAAAAGAAATTTTATTAACATCATGAATATTTGTAATTTTATTTTCAGAGGAAAAATGTGCACGAATTTACTTGGCAAACTTGAAAACAAGTAACCCCCACCCAAAATGTAGCATGCCCTTTACTTTAGTGATGCAGTAACCGTGACTACCAGTAACCGAGACTACCACGATGTACCACTTCAAACTGACATCTTGACGACTCATTAGGGAGCGATCTTTTCCATATTGATACAATGTTACTCCGGTCCAAATTATATTTAGGGATTTTCCGAATTTACATAAAATGCAATTTGAACAATACGATTTAACAGTATCTTTTCATACAGGCTATTCATAAAGAATCCGTTTATCACAAACCAAAATCACAACTGATATTACGGTAAGCAGAAAGTTAATTTTCTGGTGTCTATGAACATCTGCAATACAGCAGATATACACAGAAATGTACCAGTGCGATCAGGTGCATTTAGGTTACACAAACTATTTGTTAATCACCGTGTAATTTGAAGGTTAACCGCAAAAGAAAGGTTCAGAAGTTTGAAGGTAGCTAATGGCGTAGCGACTTGCTAGCACTTATCTTTTGACTTGCAATAATAAAATCGTACGCACAAAAGTCATTTCCTGACTACAATTTGCCACAGACAGATTTCAGATGATTTCATACTTGTAGATTGGATGTTGTGAGTGGTTTTTCTAGTTTTACACTAAAGTATTGGTGTACATGTAGACGATTTACATTAACATGCATACGCAAGACGATAGAATAGAAAATGGGATAATCACATACTGTTCACTCAGCAGGAAAGAACTAAGTACCGTATCTCAAAATAACTCATAACAAACCTTTCGTCAATGAGTTACCATGCCAACTCTAGTAATGATATCCTAAGAAATCGATGCTAAGGAAACACAATAGACAGTTTCCAGGTTGTCATTCTTTGTATCAAAAGAGTGAGAAATTCTCACCAGGAAAAAAACCCCATGCCTTACCATCCCAACCCTCACAGCAATCTTCTTATTAGGAATCAATGAAATGAGACTTTTTATTTCACTTTCCCTTTCTCAAAACAAATTTTCAATTTCTAACTTTCTAATCTATCTTCGCAGTTAATGGAAATTGTTTATGGTAACAAGACGAATCGTGTCGAAGTGACCCACACATTTAGAACTTAATTAACTCCTGGAATATTAGTGCACATGGAAACAAGTGGGATTCAAGTAAACAACGTACATGTACGTTCCATGAACGATGTACAAAGATATTGCTGAATATCAATTTGGCCCAACAAATATATCGTGCCAACAAAAGTACCGTAAAGGTCACAGCAATTCGAAAATATACACTGTACGAATATTGAACATTCATGTGGTCGAAAACATATAATTAAATCTTCACAGATAATTAAACCTAGACACGTAAAATGGGACAATAGTTGTCAACTTCAAGACAAAGTGTTCTTTCTCAAACACATTACTTGCTTGAGTGACATTGCCTGTTTCATCGCAACGACGGTAACCTTTTACACAATAACTTACATTGGCCGTAAGCACCAAAATATTTTACCAAACAAGCATTATACATGTACTATTAAATAGAAGAGTGATGTTGTATGTTGACATAAAACGTGTATCCCAAAAAGACGTCTGAGTTTTGTTCCATATCTTTCAACCTTAACATTTACATACGTATGCATCCAAATTTGCATAAATATACATCAAGGGTGTGATCCTGGGCAAAACTAGGATACACATGAATTTAACTCCACACAAAGCAAACGTAGAGGTGTGCTAGCTCAACCAAAACTGATTTAAGGGCATAAAAAGACCACGACTTGTGATGAACTGTATGTCTTCCCTGTACGGTAAACAACCAAAGATGCAAATGCAAACTTCTAAGTTTTTTTATCGCTTCTGCGGAATTGATGGGAATTAATGAGTAATTAAGTGCCAAAACGTTGATGTGAATGATTCAATCGTAAGCTTTCGCAATTTAGGGTGGAAACGCCAATTTTTAGCCCTTAATAAATGGGCCTGACAATTTGTCCTCACAGTGGACCTGGATTTTGTCCACTGTTTAACAACTGCATGCGTAGTGTCTCTACATCCTATCCTAACTGTACACATACATGTCAAAATTACCAATAAATATCAATCCAAGACATTTTCAAGACTATGGTGATGTGCATTGTTACTCCCATTAATCTTAGAACTGATAAAAGAGAACCCCAAGCTAATTAAATGTGCTTCTTCGAATACAGGACCTTGAACGACACCATTTGTTTATAGTGAAATGCCGACCAAAACAAAAAAAAATAATAATAATAAAAAAAAAATAAACATGAAAATTCAGGATTCATGTTACAACAAAACTATCGTTCAATGTAAAATTAAGATCAAAGCAAGTTCTTTTGCATGATAGTTTCGTGTCAAATTGCGAATTAAAAATAAAATTCACCGCTGACATGTCTGGGGATCGGGTCAGATCCAGATTCGGACTAATGTACATCAATTGTGGTTTAGCTTCCCAGTCAGAAGCTCCCCTGAGAGGTCACCCAAACTTGGTGTGAGCTGTACGTAAAGCAATCCATCACCTCGTGATGAGATCAGCTGGCAGCTAAACATCCCCTGTAGGATTATGCACAATCCTGTCCTTCCACAAAGGGCTGGTACCAATTTTACACCTTGGTCTGGTGAGGCTGTGCGTTACTGAGACACTGCTCAATATTTCTACCAACAGCACTGGGAGTCAAACCCAGATCACTTGTTTCCAACTGGTTACTGTGTCTGCTTTCAGCCACAACTGTTTTAGGGCATTATCCTGCCTTTTGCACCAGTTTCCTCAAAACGAACCCTTAATACTCATGTTTGTTGTCTATCGAATGTCATTCAAGATTTAGCGGTCCACCAAATGAAAAACAGACAACTAGTTTTTGATTTAGTATCGTCTTGTTGTCACAAGAAACGTAACACTTGCATTTTACGAATTCTGGTCCTTTCGAAAAAGGTTCTACCGTCTCAATCTGGGTTTGTCAATATGTTGAATTATGAGAGTGTAGGTTACACCGACTATCTTGAATTATCAGAATACTGCGACAACAAAGTTTCCTACCCTATGCCGATTTACGTTCAATTTTACACGAAAATGTATCCGAGGGATGTTAAAGAGAAATGTTATATGACTGTACAAAATACGGGCAGATCTAAAGGTCGAGAAGTCAATAAGTGTCATACCAAACAGTATAAAAACATCAAATGGATTTTTTTCCTACAGAGAATTATGGGAAAATGAAAATGAAACATAAAAGCACTCATTACAGAATACGCATCTGGACAAGTAAATGACTCCGATGACTTTGTGAAGTGTAGATTCCTGTATCCAACGGATTTAGAGCGTTATTTGAATTAAATCAATGCACTGGATTGTTTACCTTATATGAGGTATTCCAACTCCTCCCTGCAATATTTTGTATAATTTACTTTCGTACAGCAATTGGGGATGTCTGGCTTTGTGCGACTCAAGTTTTACTGCTACTTCCTAAAGATAAAATAGACAAAAACTTGTTTATTGTGATCACAGATGTCGGAATTTGCTTAGTAACCAAGTAAGTGTTCTGCCGGATTTTTCCGAGCAACAGTCGCGACTTATGCCAACAAAACGACGCTTTTACCACATAAATCTGATTGATAACTATGATAATTTCTCTCTTTAACTAAATATTAGTAAAAATATACCAACTAACGTAGATATTGATGTGAAATATGCGTCTAAAAATATAAAATATTTTACCTCTCCATTTGATATGTTTATTCCAAGGTAAATGTCCCCAAAGGAACCACTACCAATTTTCCGTACTAAACGGTACTTTCCGTTGACTAGAAACTCTGATTTTGATGTACCACCGGCGCTAGCCATTTTTACTTCCCCATAGACGTCAAATACTCCTAATTTGTTCCCAATTTAGTGGTAAAAATGTCGAGTTTTCACATCACCATCTTGGATATGACGTCCTCCTAGCAAACAAAGTGCGCGGTGCATGCTGGGTAATTAGGTGGGGACGAGGCATGTGCTACCAACAACCAGGTCAGGTCGAAAAGTGAGGCTCTCTATGAGTTCTGTACTTTTTACAATAAATACAAAATATTTCTCTTGGAATTTTCGCAGCCCATTGCATCGTCAATTGTAACTGTCTATTACTAAACAGAATATAACTGTGAGCCAAATTGAGGATTTTAAAGTTTATCCGTTTTTCATTTAGACATGATGGGGCAACAATTTAAGATCTGGTTGTTGCCAGTTTCTTGGCAAAGGTTAGGTCGGTGTGACCTAAACTAACATTTACTTATTTTGCCACTTGACAGAAAACGTCACCTTCGTCACCACTTTTGCCACACAGATGATACCAATCAAGACTGCAAATTTTTATTATTATAAATCGGTCAATTAATTTTTTTCTGCGTTTTAAGCCTTTTCCTCCACAACTTAATTTCATTTTTGTTAACAAAACCAAACCAAACAGTTGTTGGTAGCAATAACAATTTTATTACTGCATTAGCATTTGAATACAATAAAAATAAATTTTCAGAAATGTACAAAGAAACGTATGATATATGAGAGTGACAATGATAATATAATGTGTGTGTGGTATATACAGTGTATGTTGTTTGTAATGCAAAAGATTGATTAAATGAGGTGCCAACATGTTCCACAGAGTTTATTGAAGACTCCTCATTCTGTTAAAATAACGAAGCAAGAAATACACTTGCAAAATGAACTTACTCTATTTGCCAGATTTACTTTAAAAGTAATTCCATCTGGGACAAAATTGAACGTTATGGAATAGCTCGTATCAATTTAATCACCTATTTCTATCGACAAATGTGTTTAACATTGCAACAAGCATAAAATGTTTTACTGTACACAATAATTAGCCTTTGTACAAACTGCATTTCATTTGCACTTCCAACGTTCAGTTATGACACCCTATTTGCTCACAATGTATCCCCTGTACATACACAAATAAATAAGTTACACAAAATTAGTGGCATATAAGTACCTTTAAATTAATTTCCGATCAACATAGAAACGATAAATTTTACATAAATTTAAATTAAGCATTTAACACAAATTGTGATGAAAAACAATTAAACTTTGTACCTAGTTGCATTAATGTGATATGCATCAAACTATAATGTAAGGTAAAACACAACACACCTTTTTGAAAGCTTAAGAGAAAAGAGTCATCTGTTTTATATTTTGCTCTGCAAAATAAGATTAATATGTAGATTGCCAAACCGGAGTCAAAATTTTGAATATAAATAAGCTTGTCGACAACCAAAATAAGGCAAAACATACAAACAGTCTACTTTATGGTATTACAATGAGAATGTATTTCAAGTATTGTTCATTATGTATGCAATGTACAATTGAACTGTAATCACTTACATTCACTATGCCTTCTTTTTATTTTGGAAACGGCTGAATAAACGCCTAATATGCAAACACAAGCCAATATCAGCGTAACTAATTTTCTGACATGCATAGATCAAAATGACCACATTTGATGCATTTTCCTATTTTAGAATTAACTATAGCATTCATTTTTTACAGGTGACACATTGTCTAAATCGAAATAAGTCAATTGTTATCGCTAACACTTCCACTTTACGTTACATTATAATGAAATACAAAGGCCACATGTAGGTGTACTTTACATACAAATTACACAACATGCATATTTGTTACATTTAACCCTGCAAAATTGTAGACTTGCTAATAAATGTATCACTACAAAATTGTAGAAAGTTTTCTGTTTTCACGATTTGTAAATCATGGCCTTTTCCCATCCTTGTTTAGCAGTGACTGGTGGTGGTGTTTTATTTGTGGAAGAGGAATGTATTGTCAGTTATGCAATTCCCAATCAGTGACCACTACCGACTTTTGCTATAAGTTCATCGCATATTGACGTCAATTCTGCTGCTTCTTTCGTCTGGAAATAAGTCAAAAGATATTTCTGTTACTTACATAAAATTAACAGTGTTTTGTTAACTCAATTGCTAATGCCACCAACTTGTAGCACAATTACCTGTAAATACAGATGCTTGAACTTGTTCGTTTCATTAACATACCTTTTGTTCTACTGTCTGTTCCAAACTGGTTACTCTAAGTTCAGCCTTCTTTAGAGCTGCTTGCAACCTTGCTATTTCACCAGATGAAGAATTTCTCACTTTGTCTATTTCTTCATTTGCTCTGAAATCATCAAAAGAAAAGATTATTCAACAGAAACACACCGTTTAAATACTAATTAAATTTAAAGCTTAAAATGCACTAGCCACTGATACTCTTATAATTACAGTTCAATACTTACTTCTCTAATTTTTCTTCTGCATGACTCTTAAGCGTATGGTACTTCTGTTCCTGAGCTTTTAGTTTCGCCTGGTAATCTTGTATGCATTTCTTTAGAGTTTCTTCATTCTGCAATTGACAATCCTCTTAAATATGCGATTGCTAGTAATCACTAATTGACCATTTAAAACTAGAATGATACAATAACATTACAACGATAACAGATCCAATGACTAACCTTTTTAAAACCTTCTACCACGGCCTTTGTCTTCTCATACCGCCTGTGCAGGTCACTAAATGCAGTCTCCACAGACTGTAAGTCATCCAGTGCCTGGTCTCGGTCGTTTATTACCTGTTGCATCTCTTCTTTGGATACTGTTGACGACTTCTCACTCTCGGCTAAAATATTAATCATACAATATGGTTAATCGTATGTGGACAATTTGGTAACACAGTGAAGACTAAGTTAATCGCTACGTTACGCAGATTTAAAGAAACATTCACATTCATTTTCACGGGTTTATGTGTGTAACTGTCGGAAACATCAAAATAACACGAGTTTTTAGAAAGGTAAAGCATGCAATCGAACAATCCTTTTAACATTTATAGATTCTCACTCATACGTGGACTTAGCAGGAATGCCTATCACAAAGATTGGTCAGGTGAATAAATAATCTGAAGTAGGACCATTATTACTGTTTTCTGAAATCAATATTTGGTTCAAGAAACAATCTCACTAATAAAAATATTAAGAAATTATGGAGTTCTTGCTTTCATTGGTAAGCTGCTAAAAATAATTATCTCGTTTTGGCATTTCTGACAAAATAAAGGCAAAGGCTGACCTAATGGCATGCATAAATTCATACTGGTATCATACACCCACATATAGTGGTAAAATGAATGTTAAGAACGGCAAAACTGCAGGGATCCGGTCAGGTCATATGTTCCAATCAGATCAAATATGTTAAATTAACTCCATATACATATCATACGCAATCATATCCCAAGGTAGGTATCTGGGCTGAAATCAGTCTTTAATGACTCACACAATCAATGTTAATTAATAGTCATAAGGATGGGTCAATCACATTTCAATTCTGAAATGATATACCTTCAGCACCAAAATTAATTAATCCCATTTCTGCAAGCACCAACATATAAACATTGTATAACAAAAGCCAATTGATTGAACATTTGTCAACAGGTACATCTAAGTTAAGTATTTAAAACCATAAAGAATTAAGTACGCGTAATGCATTAGCTTACCAATAGCTTGAGTAACAGTCTTCTCATATTCAGCGACTAACGTTCTGAAAAGTTACAAATAAATACGTTAAGTTTGACGAATTCTATCACATTTTATGGCATGGAATATTGGGCTAGGTTGGGATGGGTTGGAATTAGGAAATCGGATCGATGCCAGGGTTTGACAGTTGATAGTAGAAAGATAACAGGCATATTAAAAAAATTGCGGGCGTGGAATGCTACTGTCAGGGTTGCCACCCTTCAGTCGGTTAAAATTCTCCCTGTCTAATCGCTCATTTTCCCTGACCATAAAGAATTTAAACCATGTTTCCCATGTAACTAACACAATAAAGCAAATGTCGCAAGCAAATTGTAGCTATTAACTTTACTGCATCTTTGAAACAAGTCAAATATTAAGGCAAGTAATGGTACAAAAAGTGTGTGGAAATTATGTCGAGCAAAGCGAGGCTACAAAATTTCTTGCCATAAGATGTCGAAAATGACAAGAAATTATTGTAGCCAGATCAAAATTCCCTGATCTTTCCCTGACCTTCATCAAGAGCTCAAAATTCCCTGATTGAGAACAAAATTCCCTGACATTTCCCTGACCTGGAGAAAATCATTTTTCCCCTGACTTTTCCCTGACCGGTGGCAACCCTGACTGTGCAACTGAGTGACATCCACCAGACAATATCATTTTCAATATGAAGTATTTCTCGCAAACTTCCTTGAATTCGTATTCTTATCGTTTCATTACTAACTACTGTAATCCTTTGAGATAGTTATATGCAGTACATACTTCATCTCCTCGTGGGACTTCGTCAGTTTGTCTAACTGGTCTTTGAGCTGCCTGTTGTCGGTATCTTTTTCGTCCAGTTTACTGGCCCACGACTTCTCTTTGTTGAGGAATCGAGCCTGTGTATCTAACTCCCATTCCTTCTTCATTCTATTCACGTCTGATTGTGAGTATTTTAGCACCTAAGGTCGTGAAAAACAGTAAAAATTAACATCAAAATTTGAAAATTCGATTTTGTAATTTCAAATTAATTGTGAATGGGCACATTTAAAGACTAACAATATCTGGGTAAAGGGAAAACTTTGTAAACATTGCTTTCAATATTTTTCAGCCATTCGAGAAGAAATTGTAGACTATATTCATTGTTTTTTTATTTTAATTATTTAAATCATATACAGTAAAACTCCTCATTTACGGCCAGCCTTCTTTACAGCCACTCCTGGTTTACGGCCATATTGGTTCTAAATACTTTCTTCAAAACTGTACCAAATTGCAGCCCTCCTTTACGGCCACACCTAATATACGGCCAAATTTAACGGGCAAAACAGGTGGCCGTAAATGAGGAGTTTTACTGTACTGTAGTCTTGCACATACCTGTACAATATCAGCTGATCCGGCTTCAGTCAGAGATTCGGCCGGTCGAGGGGGACATCCCCTCTCACCTGGACTTTCTCCCTGTAATAATAAGTTCAATGCTCCGTTAATTGACAAGTATGATTCGCAAGCGGGTTCTAAGAAGTTTCACATCTGAATTCCAATAGTCACAGACGACAGTTTTCAAGGATAGGTGTTTCTTCAGCACACATTAATTAATCCTAAACCTTTATTTTGGTATAGATAATTTAGCATAAGATTGCAAACTAGTGCATTCGCCCCAAATTCCCCAGAAAGAAGAATAAACAAAAAGTATAAAAGGCATCCAGCAACAAAGGTGTAGGATATAATAAAATATTTTGTTTAAGATGAGTAAAATTACGTGTAAAAATACGAAATTCAAACACTTGACTTGCTCTTCTTAGTCTAATTAGTTTTCGCTTCCCCCCTTTAATTATGTTAATAAATTCGATGGTACGTTGATTATGAAACACAAATTAATCAGGCAACCATGCATTCTTACACTATACTCTAAAATTTGCAAAAGTCTAGGTGTTGAGAAAAAAATATGATTTGATGCTATATATTTGATCAAACAAACAGCACATCGACTATGCTAGACAACATCTATAAATAAATGCCTGCAACATACATTGGTACCCTCTGGGTCAATCTGTAACACCTCCTCATGGTCAAACTCAAGCGGGCTTTCAGGCCGGCCATTATTTCCCCCATGTGCCCAGCTAAGGCAGTCGAGAGAATCATGGGAGAATGCACCGGCGTTCGCCTCCAACTCATTGTAGCTGTTAATGCTACTTAACCAGGAGTTGGACATGGGAGGAGTACAACGCTGTTCCACACTTCGTTCCAAGTCACTTTCCTTGGGAACCGTAGGCTGTCCAAGTCAAGGCAAAAACAAGTAGGCATCAATTTTAACAAGTCGGTGGCTCAAAAATCTAAATTTTAGGCCTATTTTACGGTATTTGTTACCAATGTCTCAACAACATTTCAATACTACAGTATCTAGAACTAATAGTAATGCACAGATGCCGGTGACACTTTGCAAGTGCAAAACAACGTCTTTCCGAAATTTCAATATTTCTCTGTGATGCGAACATGAGAACTTATGGGGGAAGCCAGGCATCTCTACATCAGTTTTAGAAAACATCATCAGCCTTCTAAATTGGTGTCTACTAATGATATTTTCTGAACTGTTAAACTGGAGAAGTATTTATGTACACTTACATCGATACATCCATCTGGCGTGGCAGTAAGTATATCTACCGGAACGGAATCTCCCGGTAGGAGTTGACCTTCTAAGGCTCGCACCGCAGGGTGCTTAGCCTTATTCTTTGTTGCTGGTGGAGTGCTCATTAACAACAGGTCATTGCTGAAATTACAGTAGAATACATTTAAAGCTGTACCACAATTTAATCGCAGACACTACAAGGTTCATTTCTGTTTTTATTTCACGCGTGAAATTGCCTGAATTTTTATAACATTTTAGGCATTCATAATACTTTCGATAACAATGAAAATGTACAATTATATTATTTTATAATTTTCCAAAATTGAAAATTTGTTAAGTACCGCTGAGAATTCGCATCAGTAACCTTAACATAAATATTACCTTTCCGCTACAGAAGCAACTTGCTGATGAATTCCTTTTTCACCAGGTTTTTGCACTGCAATAAAAGACAACAAAGTTCTTTACATGCGTGTTCAAACATGTTACTGAATCTACATGGAATTTTTGTTGTATGATCCGGCATGTTTGTGATTATTTCGTAAATTCGTTGACGTCTTCTAAATTCTAACAAAAATAATTTATAATCCAGGTGACAATATCTGATCTCGTTTAAGCTGATATTATGACACTTACCGGGACTTCCAACTGCGCCCTTGACTAGAGGGTCAAATTTGACATAGAGTGATTGTCTGGCAAGGGCTGATGCTTTAAACTGCAAGAGAAATTCGGTAAGTCTCGTTTATATAAATGTACAGTCAATCCCGGTTAGTTCGATTCAGGCTTCTTTGATTTTTCTCTTACTTCGATTGTACTTTATTTTTTTAAAAATTAGTAAACTAATGCATTGCAATGCAGTTCGGTCGATTTTTTCAGATGTTTCGATTAAATTTTGTGTGATCCAAAATACAAAAATTGAAGTAACTGAGGATGACTTACCATTCATCCTAGCATGAAACTGACCGATCTCATAACAAATGATATTCCATCACGAATAATAAGATTCTCATGATATTGAACCTTTAAAATTACTATCACAACATGGTTGTTATCCTTCACATTTATCACTCTATAAAATACTCACCTCTTCGGGGTCTGCACCCGACTTGTCTAACATATCCCATGCTGCAGAATCGTTGAATACTGAAAATAAAACAATAATATGTAAAATTTAGGTTCATCTTATTTCAAAGTTTGATATTTAGCATTGCTTAAATGGTTTATTGATACATAAACTGGTATCTTCACGACCTGAGACTAAAGTGTCACAATTACTTTCACGAGTGGTATTGCTGTGTAGTTTAGAAAACGAAATATGCAAAGAAAGAAAACTCCCAAGTGCTTGTGAATTCAGTACGTGAATACGGTTTGAATTTATGTGTTCAGTTTACATTTAAATTTGTAAACACGCCAAGATAGCTGTAATCCTCAGAACCTTCAGCATAAAATGGCATATGGCAAAGATGGATAAGTGTATCCTTTGTGGCATACGTGAACGTGAATTATTTTGCCTAAAGAATACTGATAAATTTTGAAAAGATGATGGTAGGATGTTGATGCTGATGCTGGCAGTTTTTAACAACCACATAATGTTGATTTATAATAGAAGTAAGTAAACGTGATACTTGCAGTTATTTACTTATTCCAATACTTTTTCTTTTTTTTACAATAATTGATCGCATGCTAGAGAATTACATGTTTAATATTCCTTTGTGGTCTAGCTTGTCCACAATATTGATGTTCATGGTGTTGTTTTTTTCACACACCACATGGAGTATCACTCTTGACAAGCATTGGCAAAATATCAATACCATTATGAACATCCTTTCTCTATGGTAATGTACATTGTTCTCTCATCCAAAACACGGAGACATAAGGCCGAGACGAATGCTACAAAGACCCATACAACTCACTTGCTGAATGTGCATACGCGTAATACTACACAAAGAAATGCACATCGACAGAACATTTAACAAGATATATCCCCTAAAATTGAAAGTAATTGATTGAGCTTAATTAACTGCACTGCTCCTGCTAATCATTCCACTGTGTATTTTTACCTTTCCAATTAATGAACGTGTACATTGATGCGGGATAAAGCAATGCTATGCGCGGCTGCATTTGTGTGTTTCAACCGATAATGCATGCGTGTCAATGCCACCCAATATCTAAACGAACATGTTCAAATAATCAATGGCAGAAGAATAAATAAATCATTTAATGATTTTCCACAAAACAGGAAACGTAATAGTTGGGCCTGTTTACAAATTAATGATCTCCAATTTACATATCAATTGCAAGTGAATTAAATTATATCAGTCAAATGTGGAATTAGCAAACGTAACTACAACTTAGAGTACTTAAACATACGTACAGTACCTTACACCCGTCAAATACCAAATCCTCATTATGTATTTTGTGATTATCAAGGCAAATATTATTTAATAATTTAGTACATGATTACTCAATCTACAGGAAGCTTACTCAGCCTATTATTTCATGTATGTCTCTGATTAAGACTCGTGCCACAATCCACTTGCAATCACAACCAGGAAATAAATGTCACTGACAATACTGGTATATTCACTGTCAGATTCTGTACACACAGAACTATCACGGCATATAAGGGTTTAATAGACAGCAGAAATCCCCCTTCATGACCTTTAATCGTGTAAACATAAACACTATACCTTGCCAATACAACCTGATGTATTTTCTCCTTAATTAACCAGTTTTATTTTACAAATAGTATTTCTGGTCGCTTCCGATTCATTCGTTTTATTTACATTGGCGACAATCGGTTATGCGCCTTTTATGGCATCCTGTACTGTGCTACACTCCACAAACAGACATGTTACTGTATGTTGTGACAGGCTTTGCTGCTTAGTCCTCAACGGCCCATATATCAATATCTATGCGCATTGTAAAGCAAGCACCCAATCTAACAACGATCTAAACATGCCCAGACCAAATGACACGCGAATTAATCCCACCATAAAGGATTAAATATCTAAACATACACTACCTTTTGGGGTTGATTTTAATCCACAAGAATTTAGCAACAGAATTAAGAAGCGGTAATACAGTGTAGAGTGCTACATGGAAAGGTGCAGCTTGTCGGAGGATCAATACCGATCCAATACACGGCAGTAGGAGTACGCCGTAAGCAGCACCAGTGTGCAGCTCCGTCACACGTACACAAGCAGTCTATGCAATGCCCTAATGATGAGGTAAAGCTGTACGATTACGAACTTCAAAGATAACACATTCCACGTTCAAAACTCTGTAGAGACTTGAAAAAACCTAAGAGTTAAATTGGCCGCGTTGAGTTTAAATGGTCTTTTTAAATAGTGAGTTTTATCCATTATTTCTTTTTCATAACTTTCGAACATGTAAACAAGTCTATTTGTTGTTTGCTTTTATTTTGTTTCTATACAATGACTACAGTAAAGCGAAAACCTCCACTCAAAGTAAAATTTGAAAACCAGCATGAATCCTATTGTTTTATCAGTTGCCATTTTTGTGTTTGTGTATAAGTGCACATATCATATTCTCAAGTACCTAACCTTTCCTCATCATCATTGAAATAAACTTGTCAACGATTACGGCCTTCAATGAGAATGACATCATGACAGGCAGACAGTTTAATCATCTGACCTTCTACATTTTGGATAACAATACGAGAGGAATTACCCGGGAAAGCCGGGTAAATAGTCTATCACGCGTGGCCTATCTGCACCTCACCTCAGTTGGTGGTG
>JBCAUI010100767.1:0-19094 GCA_038406195.1 Haplosyllis anthogorgicola
GGTCAAGGCTGACCGTTAGGCTGGTAGTGGTGTGCTGGGGGGTGAAGGCCGTGTATGCTGGTGCCATACCTAGACAAATATAAAACAAAAATACAATTAAAATCAATAGTTTATTAGATGTCATCATCGGCATCAAATCTAGAAGCAGTCTACAGTTGACATTTTGCATAGATATAAACGAAACGAGTTGGCCAGAGTAACGAGGAGTTAAAATAATGTGATAGCTTAAATTCATTGAGAAAATGAAAGCAATGTCTATGCAGTACGCAATTACAGTAAAACTGTCTCTAGTCACAAAAATAAGCTTTTACATTAATTTCCAACACTCTCATCTGCGACCTGTTTGCAGAAACATTTAGAGAGGGTAGTTCGCCCAGAACAAGGTCCAGTGTTACATGTTACATGCTAAAGTGCTACATCACTTCAGATTTATTCCTTTCATTTTTGCTGTAGCTTCTTCATCACTTAGTTCGTGTTTGTTTAAGAGATGTTTCTTTAAATTACTTCGAATCTTGCAGGCATAATCACACTGAGGGCAGGCCCACGGTCTCATGTCTGTTTTTTTGTGCATAACAATAATATGCCTCTTAGGATAGCCGTCGTTGTCCGATACATATGTGCACTTAGGGCATTTTCATCCTATGTCACAAAGAACATTCTTCTGGCCCTCTAAAATCAGCAGAAAGATTACTCTTTTAATCAATAAATTGCACATGAGATAAGGCATAAAAATAAAAATAAATAATAAATATTAGAATGCTTATATTTGACAAATAAAGTGGAACCTGCTTTAACAAGCCACTGCTTTGAGCGGCCACATGGCATTTTATGGCCATTCTGTGGGTTTGTGCCTTGTTTTTTCTCATAGATAACTCATTAAAATGATCTCTGCTTTGTGAGGCCACCTGTCATTTACGACCAATTTACGTTGTGAGTAAGTGGCCCCTCAAAGCAGGTTCTACTGTACTATATATTTGATAACGCTGCCAAAAACCATTTTTCATGACATTTGAACAGTTTGCTGCATAAGTGCCACGTGTGCCTACAACTACCAATGCACAATTGTCGACAAAACATTTCATTGGCACATAAACAATAACCTTGCATTAAATTATTAAGAACCACTTACCATGAACAATCTTTTCATGTTTACTTAAGTTAGACTTCGCCCATGTTTTGTAGCCACACTGTTTGCAGTTGTACACCTTAACATGCCCGTGAGACTTATCATCATGTTTCGTCACCAGGTGAAATTTGAAACTGGCTAAGTCTTTAAATTTGTGTCCACAAGTTTTGCAGGCGTAATATTGAGGTCCTGTGTGTTTCTTCTTAATATGCCCATAAAGGATATTGTCTTTCATTATTTTGCAACAATATTCGCACTCCTTCATCTGAAAATTGTGCGAATTTTTCTTATGTTGATGGATGTCAAAGAAACTTTTGTCACATTCATCACATTGTACAGTAAGTCCATGCGTTTCGTAGTAGTTTTCATCATGTTTTCTCCTTCTGCAATACATAAGTGAAATCAACATTCAAGATGTCGCGAAAATACGTGTACCCAATATAATGCCATTTGATGTGCTTCTTAACACTGCAAATTAAGTGAACGTAAACATCTGGTTGTGAACGGTCTAAGGTAAGTCTCGGCTTAAAGTGCATTCGTTATACTATCTAATCTCACTTGACATTATTTTATACAATTAGCCTAATTTTGGGATAGATAGCATGCAGACCAATGAGAACTGCTGAAGAAAATAGTATTTTTTTCACATTATTCCATGCATGCAGAGCATGAGTACCAAATATATCATAAACAAACATTAAATAAAGGTATGTGTAAAGAGACATACTTTCACATAATTCTACATGTTTTTAATATCCATAATACTTCGAGAAACCTAGTTTAAACATAGTACTAACTTCGCTACTGTTACAGAGATGAAAACAGTCCTCGCTCAAAAAACCGGAAAACAGGAAAAGTGTATTTTCAGTAACTAAAAGCCGGAATTCCGACTACAGTGGAACTTCCTTTAGGTAGACCTTTCTTTGCATGACCGACCTCTCTTTGCAAGGCCATCAGACTTTCGATGTCACACATTAAATTACACAGAAAATAACCCTCCTTTGCCACCACCCCATTGGCGACCACTTTTCTTCCCGAAATTAATTGGTCGCCCAAAGGAAGATCTACTGTAAAACTGGTAGATTCCATCTCCGCTGCTGTCAAACTTACGTGTGTGATGCAAGACGCCACCGATACACTGTCGCAAATTGACAATCTTTGTACGAACATTTGAATAATTCAATCTTTACATGCCGACCTTTGTCCTTCACAATTTTTCAAACGCAACTTTAATTAAAAATGTAACGAAACGGAATTTACTTGGATACTAAAATCTGATTTACACACAAAAGAAACAGGTCCAGAAGGACTTGAGCTTATTTGGCATTTTTAGATTCTAACTGAGAATATCAGCCACAGTGAACACCACCACTCTTGGGCAAATTAGACGAGACGTTAAAATTAGGGATAATATTGTAGCAGCATTATTGATATTTATTTTGTTTGCCATCTTTCATTCTCATAAATTGTTCACCTACTTCGTACGGAATCCCGTGCTTCTTGTTGTAATACTCAATCAAACCTCGAACTCTTGTTTGGTTCCCACAATATTCACACACATGGTTGTCTTCCCTGAAACCAAAACAATGTAAAACGGAGTGATACAAATCGGTAAACTTTGTTGTTACCGCCCGCGTATGCGGGAAGGTTATGTTTTCAGTCGTGTCTGTGTGTGTGTGTGTGTGTGTCTGTGTGTCTGTGTGTGTGTGTCTGTCTGTCCGGGCTATAACTTTTGAACCACTTGACCTAGAAACTTCATTTTTGGCATGGTGGTACATCTTCATAATATCTAGGTTAAGTTTGAGTATCAAGGTCATTGGGTCAAGGTCACAGCAATAAAAAGTGTCAAAATGTTTAGTGTTGTCCGCTAATATCACATATTATGATGTTTGAGACAAGTAAATGGGGTCAAGGTCAAAATATAGGTCAAGGTCATTTGAAGGTCAAGGTCATTTGAAGGTCAATTTTCTAGATTTTTGTAATTTTTTCATGTTTTAATAACTATTTGCATTTTAGTTACTATTTGCGTTTTAATGACTATTTGCGAAGCAGGCGGTTCGGCCTTTGATTGGAAGGCATTCTTGTTCCAAGTACAAAACTTTCTATTAATTTTCAAAAACTTGTGAACAAAAGAATTTCGTGCCGTCTCAATAATGAAATTATTAAAATGGCATCACTTATATTCAAATATGTTATTATAAAAAGCGATGGAATATAATGTTATGATCTCATGTTCACTATATTCACAAAAAAGTCAGTTTCATTTCCAAAGCAGAAAACGTAATTCGGTTGCTTTTATTGTATACAATTTTCTGCGGAATTGCGCAACGTTATTTGCAATATCCACCCATTTTCATCCGAATTGTTTAGTAAATCTTCCACGTTATGTAAGTGTAATATCAGGGAAACAGGTGCACATTTTGGTATATGTATGGAATATCGTGCATAAACTTCTGGAAAAATCTTCCACCGGAGATAAAACACCTATCCCTTTTCAGGTCACGGGAGGACAGAGAAGTTAAGATTTTTTATCGATCTAAGAACAAAAAGATTTCACGCTATGCTTTAACAAGAAGAAATTCTGTAAAAATTAATATTGACACGATACAGTTTTGCGCTGTGTTTTGTTTGTTTGTTTTTGTTTTGTTTTTGGGTTTTTGGTGTCTAAATCACAGCGCGGATTTTTATTGTTCCATTGTTTTCACATGAACATTGTATTTCTAAACTGAAAGATACTGTCATAACCATTTCTCCTTATGGTATATTCCCAAATGTTATCTTTGCTTTTAATAATTGATCATGCTTGTTTTGGAAAGGAAACATTGCTGGTTGAGCACCAATTTAAATTGCAAACTCTGTATTCTGTTTTATTTTACACTGCATGTGTCGATACATACTGCAATGTGTCATTGATGCGTTTACAGGCACGACGTAAAATTTCATTACCACCCGCGTATGCAGGAAGGTAATGTTTTCAGTCGTGTCTGTCTGTCTGTCTGTCTGTCAAAAGAATAAAAAGTGTCCAATTTTTGACAGCCATCTCCTAATGACCAAAATTATAATATTTGTGAACAACACACAAGGTCAAGGTCAAAATATAGGTAAAGGTCATCTATAGGTCAAGGTAATTTGAAGGTCAAATTTTGTTTTTGACATGAATTCTTTTTATGTTTTAATGCTAATGGCATTTTAATGACTATATTCGGTTCGGCCTTCGATTGAAAGGCATTCTTGTTGTACCAAAACTGATATCCTCTGACATTTTTCTTACACGGTTGTGCGTACTTGTTTTGGTTTTTTTTTGGTTTTGTGTTAATTAGTATTTACTACGGCTTGCATTTATTATTTTATAACAAAGCATATAATTTCCAGATAGTTTGTTATTTGCAAATTACTTTAGCAGTCATAATGGGGCGGTTGATTGGAGGCATTTTCACAGTGAAGTGCGCCTGTATCCACCTGGTGATTTATTGCCTTCAAGCAATCTATAAATATTATCCCTAACTACATGTATTAAATTTATAGTGTGCAAGTTTTCGTAACTTTGTACCTTCTTACTGATATGAAAACGCTGCTCATAAAGTTTTTTTAACAAATCATTCAACTGTTCCCTCCAAACTCCAAATAAAGTTTTGTGTTCGAAAATACTTTTATTCCTGATTTGTATCCCTTTTATTCTTTCTGTGCGTATTTGTTTAATGTCAATTTCACTTTTAACGTAGAACAGAAAATAAAATGTATTTTTATACTTCTTCATTTTAAAAACAATAAAAACTGTTTTTGAGGAAATGCATCTGAGGAGCTGGTATGGATTTTCATTTATTCATCATTACTTTTGGCTTTCCTTGAAGACAAACTTCTTTTCCTCGTAACTCTAGCTTCACTGTGTTTAACATTGAGTACCAATGAGTGGTGTACTCACTAATTTGTTGTGGAAATGTATCTGACAGAAGTTTTCAGCATCTGCACGGCGGAGGTCAGAGGTGAGCTGTAAAAACCATACAGGCGCGTGTTACGGCAATCAGCAGGGTACGCACCTTCGCTAAGGGTGGGTATGCATCTCAACAGTGGTGTACCATTAAGTTTGGCTTTGACACTTCCTTCCTGCCCATGCAGAAGTGGGTTAGAGACAATGTATCTAGATAAAAGATAACCTGGTGGAACACAAACTAGATCTAGTGTCTACCCAAATGAACATACTATAGTATTCGGATACCTCATTTTAATATTCTTCGCAGTGTAACATAGACAAATAATTGGTTTTAAACTTGAAATATTTATTGAGCAGCCATTGCTCCTTGCTCGGTTCCAACAACAACCAGTAGGTGGCATACCTGACGGTGGGTATGGATTTCAGCTAGGGTACAATTGTAACATTAAAATGATATCTGTTACATCTCCCCTTTTAAACAAGATGTTTTATAAATGTAAAAACAATACAAATAATGATACACAATCAAATACGATGTAAAGGGTCACAAAAATATAAAGTTGGTGCTTTTGACATTTGAAAAGCAAACATACAGACATGTCATCATACGGACACAATTACAAATGAGACCATTGGTACAAAATGGAGTAAAACAATGAAATTCAGGTTGGAATTATACAATACAGTGAATTTCAAATTAAAACCAAATAATACAGCAAATTCATGACTTCATGTGATAAAATACAGTGCATAATTACATTGTGCACATTTATAATTATACAGAGATCACCAATACCTGCATGTACTGTTACATAGCTGAAATTTAAGTCAATTGAAATTCTAAAATAAGAGACAAATTATACAATACAAAATGGATTCTGGGCTGTTGTTGATCTTAAATCTAGACACACTTTGAAAACATATATACATTGCACTTTGTGCATGATGGTACATCTGTTGAAACAGATTTTAAAATTTAATTTATATAATTCCTGCCATCTTGATATTCTTTCTTCTAACTTCTCCCCCTTAAAGGAATGTCTGCACTGTCTTGTAGAATGGATACATGGTTATCACACACAGCTATAATGAAGACACTTGCACAAAATTCAATTACACAATAATAGCACTACAATGACAACATATTGAGAAATTAATTATTTTGTTTTACAGATCCAGCCTCTTCGGTGGCATGCTGACACATCCAGAATGTGTTACATTAGTAGTAGTTGCTGCAGATTTTAAATCTGGCTTTGAAATCACAACTCTTTTGGAACTTACAACTGGATGCATATTTTGAACAACAAGTTTCTGTTCACTGTTGAGCTTGTTGGATACTTGTGCTGGAGGCACTTTTGGTGCTGTTAAAGGAATCTCCCATGTTTTAACCTGTAATTTAAATGGTATTTTAGAACAATGGAGATTGACACAGTTTCTAGATATGAAGTTGCTGGATTGGAGCTGGATCTTATAGCTTCTGTCCTGTTGCTCAATGATACAACCATTGATCCACTTTCCATCTTTAAACACCATCACATCAGCACCTATGAGTAGAATTTCTAATTCTTTTGAATTACGGTCATGATAAACCTTATTCTTATCAGTGCATTTCTGCAGCTCATCCTGTACTGAAACATTTCTGGATATCTCAAAACATGGTAAAAGGCCCCTCAATCTGTGTGTGTTCAACAATTCTGCTGGTGATGCAAGTTCATCTGAAATGGGAGTACATAAATATTCTAATAGGCCTAATCACCAAGTTTCACCAGATTTTTTCATTATGCGCTTGATGGTCTGTACAGCCCATTCTACTGGATTACCAGAATGGTGGTATGCACTGGAGAAACTCACATTCACGTTCAAATCCTTCATACCCTGCAGGAAAGAAGACGATGTGAAATTAGAACCACAGTCACATCTTAACTCAGATGGAAGCCCAGATTTGCTAAAAATAGAAATCATGCATGTTAACATTTCCTCTGCTGTATGAGATACAAGACATCTCACAGTAATGATTTTGGAGTACTTGTCTACAACAATCAAATAAGATCTTCCTTGAAATTCAAACTTATCACTTGCAAGTGTGTCCCAAGGTTTGGTTGGCATGGATGGAACCAACGGTTCCTTCTGCTGTCTGTTTTGATTTTCCTGGCAAGATTGACACTTTTGTATCATCTCTTCTTTTTGTTTTTATACCAGACCAGTAGACACAGGTACATGCTCTTAAAGTGGTCTTCATCACACCAAGAAAGGCTGTGTGCAGCTTGGTCAAAGCATCATTGCATAACTCAGCTGGAATGATGATTCTGTTTCCTTTTAGTACTAAACTGTAAATCACACAAAGTTCATCCCTGAAATTAAAATAGGGTTGGACACTTTCAACACATTCAGACATCATGGAAGGTCAACCATCATAGATGTATTGTTTTAAAATTTGCAGATCTGGACCATCTAGGGTGGCTGTGCATATTTCTGAAATTTTAGACTCAGACACATTAACGTTGATGTCATATATGGAAACATCTAGATCTGACAATTCTGGCACCTTCCCTATTTCTTGGTTGTGGGAGGGTAAATGAGAGAGTGCATCTGATAAGAACATTTTCTTTCCAGGTTGATACAAACAATCAAAATCATAATCTGAAATATGAAGAAGCATTCACGTGAGCCTGGGGCTGGTACTTGTGACATTCTTTTTGAATAAAGAAGTAAGTGGTTTGTGGTCCGTGATCACTGTGGATTTATGTACATATACAAAATGCTTGAAAAGTCCTAATGCAAAGAGAACTCCCAAAAGTTCACACTCAATATTTGCATACCTAGATTCAACATCAGACAAAGATTTGGCCATGTATGCAACTGGACGTAAATTTGTAGGAACTTCATCATGTCTTGCTTAATTTTTCATGTCATTATCTGGTTGGAGGAGTAGAGCACCCAAACCTAATTTAGATGCATCCATCTTGACATACACCGGCAATTCTGGATTAAAGAATTGTATGAGACAATCATTAGTGATCTTGAGCTTCAATTTTTCAAAAGCCTGGGTATGAGATGCAGTCCATACAAATGGGATGTTCTTCTTAGTGAGCTGCTGTAATGGACATTGCAACTTGGCAAGGTCAGGGATGAAATGTGATAACCAGGTGACAGATCCTAAAAAGGATAAAAGTTGTGTTACATTTTCAGGCACAGGCCAATTCTTGATCTCTTCCACCTTCTTAGGGTCTGGTTTGATACCCTGTTTTGTTAAAATCATTCCAAAAAATGGTATCTCAATACAATTGATGCACGCTTTGTCAGGGTTAAGTTCCAGGTCTATCTCTAGACATGTATCAAGGAAGGCAATCAAGTTGGCATCATGTTCTTCTTGGGTCTCACCATAAACTAAAATATCATCAGCAATTCTTATTACACCTGTAAGATGTGAAAGTAACTGATTGAGTGCTGACTCAAATAAGTCTCCACTGTTGCAAAGGCCCATTGCGAGTATGTTAAACACATACACCCCAATTGGAGTTAGCATGGCAGTGAGTAGTTTTGACTTTGCTGAGAGTGGCAGGTGGAAAAACCCTTTAGTAGCATTGAAAACACTAAAGTATTTGGCCTTTGCAAGTTTGTGAGAGACCTCATCAATTGTAGCACTATTGCATACTGGGTGTAAAATATATTCATTGAGTCTTGTCAGATCAAGACATATGTGCAATTTTCCATTTGGCTTCTTAATGATAACATATGAATTTAACCACTCTGTTGGTGTGTTCCTGTCCAACTTGGATGTAATTCCTTGTTCCTCCATCGACCTGATTTCTTCTTTGAATTTATCCTGAAGGGCTATTGGTACATGTCTGGGCACAGCCTGAAATGGAATTAGATTCTCTTTTAGTTTTATTTCAACAGGTTTGATTGGTAACTGCCCTACACCTGAAAATAGACATGAGTATTTAGCATCATTGATGATCTTGTCCTTTGTTAAAGAAGAAATGGGGGTCTTGACTCCAGTTTTGTCAACATCTAGTTCCACTGAATTTATGCTTTCTGGATCTGAGCTCATTGGATTCAACCAACTATTTGTGATGGGCAGTTAATTGATAACATCCAAAGGGAGACACAATTGGACAAGCCCAAAATCGGTTTACATTTGTCTGGGACCACATAGAACTCGCACAATTTTGAAACTTTACCGTTGGTGACAGTAAGATGTGCTGTGCCAAGTTGCTTTATTTTGGACTTATTATAAGCTTCCAGCATAATGTTTTTTTGATTGATTTCACTAAATCTTTCACTGTGACATCTGGAAATAAGCGCTGAAATTTGTACAAAGGCAAGAGATTACCAGCAGCAACAGTATCAAATTTGAAATGCATTGTACAATTGGCACCTGCTTTATTAACAAGTTTTAAATCTGTCAGAATTCACGAATATTTGGCTGACAACTCGGAGCTAATTTCATCAAACAAGACATTTTCTTGTACCAAATTATACACAACTGTCTTGAATGATACCTTATTAATCATGCTTATTGAATCATAGCTGAAGTGATCATCATCCTCTACACCATGAATATCTTTTCTAGACTTGCACAGACCACGGTGACCACTGCATTGTGACAAACCACCACCCCTGCCACATCCAGGATTTTGTTGCTGATTTTGTTGTGACATACAACACTTGCTAAAATGTCTGAGTTTATTACAATTGAAGCATTTTTGATTAAATGAGGGACACTGGTGAGGAGAGTGACTCGTTTGGCAATTACTACATTTGCACTGACCAGATTGGGAGTGGCCAGGACCACCACCACATCCGTGACCCCTACCCCTAGGGAGTCTACTGTGACTTTGGTCATGCTTACAGACAACATTTACATCAACAATACCTGTGTTGGATTTTCCATCCTGCAAGTTCTGGGCATACTTTTTGCTTTGAATTATAGCTTCAACTTTTCATGTAATGTTTAATACGTCTGATACTAACATCTCTTTAGTTACTTCTTTGAGAAGTTGCTCCTGTATGCGCTTATGACAATTGTGCATTAAGAACATGAACTTGATTATTTCATCCTTATTCATGAACTCACAGTCATTGGCCAAGTCACGCAACTTAGTCATAAAATTGGATTGGTCTTTGCAATGATTGGAATAAAGTGAACCAAGTTAATACCATGCATGTATCATGCCACTTGTGGGCTTAAAATAGACATCAAATGTGTCAAGAACTTTATCCAGTTCATGTGTGTGGGTGGGGTCTACAAAAATCAGATCCTTTTCATAAACATCATACACTTTACCACCCATCCAATTGAGTAATGTAGCAACTTTCTGCTTTCTGTCCAGTTTAGAAAATGGTTCATTGACCAGCAAGTTGTTGACTTGCAACTTGAACTTATTAAAGGATTCATAAACATTATTACTATCCCAGTTAAAAGTTGGTTTAATGATTGGGACACTAATTGTGTCAGGCATTATGACATTTGTGGAGGGTACAACTGGATGGAAAACTGGAGAGATATGTGTAGAATATAACAAATCTCGTAAATTTGGAACAGTGCTAAATGGAAATACATCCATACAATGATCATGACAAGCATTTAAAACCTTGATCAACTGGGCAAATCACAGATACATCAACATATTGTCATGGGAGTTACAACATGACATTTCACAATGTAAACAAAGACCTGCCAAAATTGGAAGAAATTTAAGAACAGATCTTGTAAGCTGAATACAGCTTGAAATGCCAAAATTTCAATTTTGCATGTAGGAAAACACAGGACAAAATAAAATTATAGCCTTTAGAAAGGCTGAAATAGTCGTATTGTTGTTGGAATGGCATTTGAAAATATGAAAAATACCACCAGAAAGTAGAACACCAGGAAGTATATTGGCATCACTCTGGTGAGTCTCTAGAACAATTTTCAGTTGCTTTCAGATCATGAAATTGTCTTAAAAGTTCATATAAAACAATGGAAATATCACAGTTCCATATTTGGAAACCAGCATGGTTCCTCCATCTTGAAATTTCAAAGTCTCCACTTTAGACAATTAATAAAGGAAAACTAGGCAATGCCATTGTTGAAAAACACATTCAAATACATCTCTGAACTCTCCAAGTTGTTTCTTCTGACACCATTTAGTATTCTTCGTGGTGTAACAAAGACAAATAATTGGTTTTAAACTTGAAATATTTATTGAGCAGCCATTGCTCCTTGCTCAGTTCCATCAACAACCAGTAGGTGGCATACCCAATGGTGGGTATGGATTTCGGCTAGGGTACAATTGTAATGTTAAAAACGATATCTGTTGCACTCATCTTTCGAAGGGCTGGAATCTGATGACAAACTGACAAATTTTGAAAATCAAATTAAGTATTGAACGTGGAGATGCCGATACACTTGGTTTTAACTTCCATTTGAGAGTTGAATTTTTCAATTTCAACGTGGGTGGGAAATATAATTCTGAAAATGATAAAAAAATTATTCCATTCTGATGGCAGGTTGCGACATTTTCCACTAATTGGATAGACAAACTGATTCTATGAACAAAACGAGAAAGGTGACCTGTCGGTGCACAGACCCTCATGCCGTATTTAGCCTGACTTTTCACAGAATTGTCAGAAATGGCCAGAAATGCATTTTCCCCACCAGTCCGGGGGGCGGTCCTGGTCAACTTTTTGACAGAATTGTCTGAAATGCCCAGAAATGCATTTTCTCCAGTCCTGGTAAACTTTTTCACAGAATTGTCTGAAATGCCCAGAAATGCAGTTCCCCAGTCCGGAAGGGAAGTGGGGTCCTGGTCAAATTTTCTGCAATGGCTGCCAGGAACACAAATCTAGTTTCCCTTGAATATAGACCCTCATTGTCAATGGCATGAGGGTCAATGACAAATGGACTGACACTTCATGGACATTTAATCCACTATCAACTCCATTCACGATAAGGATTCTGACTCCAGTTTATCGCAATACACTTCATAAAAACCCATTACTCGACTACTCCATTTACCCGTAATATGTAAACCACCACATACAGCTATTTACTGGGCATCTACTGATTAGTTTTGACTGACAAGCTGGGTGCGAAACTCAATAAATTTCCTCTATTCTAAAAATGCTGCAAACCATTTTGTCTGGTATGAAATTTCACAGGGTATTCAGGATGTACTATGTCAATACTTACAGTTTATTATCTAACTGCAATAACATATTCAATATAACTGCTGGAGATTTTTGTTTTTACTTGATCCGTTTCTACCGAAAGAGAACATTTTAAAATCTTCACAATCCGCGATGCAACATTCATCCATCTTGTCAGTCTGTGTATGTTTTTCGAAATTATTTTTGTTAGCCTAATGAGGCAAATTTCCTAATTAGGCCAGGAAAAATTATTTCGAAAAACCTTGAATAGTTCATTTCCTGATTTTTCTTTTTCATCATTTTCTTCGGTATTTCTTTTTAATTGTTGCAACACAATATTAGAAGTGTCCGAAAGTGTATTTCCTGCTAAATTATCATTTTAAAACATCAAATCAAAGGAACTGGAACATACATGGCAAATTAAGGGCTATTTTTTTGGCTACCTCAAAGTACCATTTACCGTCTTGACTCACACATACACTTGTCCCCGGATAATTTGATGCAATTGACAAGGAATTTTCGATCGAATTAAACGGGATATCAAATTATCAGAGTAAAATAATGGTTTGTGTTGAGTGAAGCAGAAAATTTGATCGAATTATCTGGGATATCGGTTTATCCGAAATTGGTTTATCCGGGGAAAAGTGTATGTTTGAATTCGTGTACCGGTACATTCTCTTTGCGTCATACCTTCCATGATCGAACAGGTTAAACGCCCGCGAAGTCACCTCCGTACAAATAAACAAGTTGATTAGTTTTGTTTTCTGTTTTGTTATCTTTATTTTAACAAATTATGAATTATGACATTGAACTGAAATCCCTGGAGATTAATATTCGTTACAATTGCAATGATTTTCTAAGCATTTAAACCTGCACTTAAAATACTAAAGTGAATATCACATTACGTTTTGATAATACATCATTGTTTGGTCGTTTCTTATTTTACCCTTTACTTTGTTTTATACTGGAATTTAAAATTCATACAGTAACATAAACATGTTACATACCCTGGCCAACAAGAATAAGCTTTAAAAAAAGTTGTTTATATATATTTGAGGAAGTAAGGTCTGCATTGACTTTGCATTCTCTAAAACTCTTAAATTACCTTGCTCGCGGAGGAGGTATATGAATGTCAGGCAAATTATATCGTGAACAGTTTTCGAGATCAATTTTTCAAATTTCTATTGTCTTTTGGGTTTCCAGCAAACGTTTATAAGCTATCTGCAGAGGGTACAAAGGAATGAATACTGTACCTTTTGCATGATCACAAAGTCTTTCAAAGGCACCTGAAATAACTAAAACATTTCGATCATGTTACCCCGAGAGTTTCACTTAACAATTAACAACACTGCCATTGACGTTATTAAGACAGGTGAACTTTTTATGGACATGTTCATGCACTTCCACAAGAAACTACACAACTGCATTGCTTCTGTGGGATGAATGTACCAAATTGAACTACTATGAGTTGTACAACTAGAACTAACCTTTCATTTGTATCACTTGTATGTTTCTGCCTAAAATCAAATCTACTGTTATGAAATACATGGGGTTACATCTAGATAAATGAATACTGGATCTCCGTACAAATTAGGTGACAAAATGCCCTGTTCTTAGAACATAGCATCAACACCACATCCCACAATACTTGTCCCAAACGCATTTTTGTATTCATGAAGACAAGTATCCATACACTGTAGTCATAAAAACCTTCACGCACTTCAGAATTTCAATAACAAGCATGAATCATTCTCATCTAACAATAAAATATAATCTATGAAATTGCAGCACGATTTCTTGAAAAAGTTTTCGGAATAATGCTTAAGTTATATTCAGGTAATATGAAGTTAAATTCGATTTACTTATTTGAGCCACATTTCCTACATGATATGGTAACCTTAATAACATAATAGTTCTTGCTGCTCTTTTTTACGTTACACCTTGTACATTGCTTCAAGTGCAGTAAGCCAGTCTTACGACCGTTGACTAAAATGAAAGTAAACACGTGTGGCTAGCTGATACTTGAAACAGATTTCTGAGCAGCATCTTCGAAACCAGCAGCTGCTGTGATGGCTAGTCCGCTTTTACTAAGAATCTTTCGTGCTTCGTCTACGTTTGTTCCTGGAATGTAAAAGACACAATTTCGTTTGGTAAATATGCATCTGACCCATATTCGTCATCGTTCTATCAGCGATCCTTGCAACCATCACATACAAGGATCGTTCGTTTAACAACAGATAAATGTTTTGAACATCCAACAAAAAGGGAACATACCTTCCAATCTGACGACAACTGGAAGAGTTAATCCTATTGACTTGCAGGCTTTAACGATTCCATTAGCAATGATGGCACAGTTGACTATTCCTCCAAAAACATTCACTAATATTGCTTTCACCTGAAATACGAATTAACTATTCAATTTTATCTTAACGAGTTTCCTCTACAAATATGAAATACATATTTTTTCTTCTGGACGACCTTTAACTTTTGTTAATTTATAATTGATCTTTCCAGAAAACCATCGCTGAATTTGAAACAAAATTAGCTTGTTGAACTTTATGCAACTTTCCCAATATTCACCTGAGTGTCGGAAGAAATCAGTTTAAACGCATTGAGCACTTGTTCTTCAGTAACACCACCTCCTACATCCAGGAAGTTAGCAGGTTCACCATCGTAAAGTTTCACTATGTCCATTGTAGCCATGGCAAGACCTGCTCCATTTACTGCAAATATTGATCACATTTACCATAAAACTAAAAATCCAATGCATCAGTAGTGATCGAATTTTTTAAATATAAAAGTTTTATAGAATCATCTTTTCAATGGGGAACGTATTATCACCTAAACATCCTATATTTCCAGTTAGTCCAATATAATTGAGGTTGTGTTTAGCGGCTTCTACTTCTCTGGGATCTTGCTCTTCCGTTTCCTCCATTGCAAATACCTCACTCTGCCTGTACTCAGCATTGTCGTCAAAGTTGATTTTTGCATCAAAACATACGACTGAAAAACAATTTTCAGGCAACATGTAGAACACATCAGTTTACATGTTTTGCGAAATATAAGGTTAGTATTTTATAAATAAAAGATAAACTGTACTTTCTATTTACTCATGATTTGCTTGCATGATTGTTATAATTTTAGAATGTAAAGTAAGCGAACTCATCATCGTCTGACACATTCAAAACTTCATGCACATTGCACATAATCATGGGCAAAATAACAAAGCTGCGTACCACGTCCTTCTGGAGTTTCTGCAAATGGGTTTATTTCAACCTGAGTAGCATCAACACGACAAAAGAGCTGATATAACCGTTTGATCTGTTTCGCTGCCTCTACCCTTTGGTCCCCGTTGAACTCCAGGTTTTTGGCCATTTCAATGCATTGTTCGTTTGTGATTCCGGTCATTATGTCTATTGGCATCTGCAAGTATTACGGTAATGTGAATGCAACTGTGAAAACAATGTTGAATCAGAAATTTTTCTTTCATATTTTTATCTAGAATCGAGTATTATTTGCAGATAAGAATTTGCGAGGCATAAAAGTTTAAAAGTGCACAGAACTTATCCTGAAAATGAACAAAAAATATATACATGTACTGAATCAAAGAAAAATCTTTATTTCTCCAAAAAATACGGTTAACACTTGCAGTAAAGATGGCGTCTGGATTTTTCTCTGCAACTTCTTCGATGTCAACTCCTCCCTGTGGTGAACCCACCATCACTGGTCCGTTGGACTCTCTGTCCAGCAATATTGCAAAATAAGTCTCCCGCGCAATGTCCAGTGCTTCCGCTACCATCACCTGGTAGACAAAAACTAAACTGTTACTTAAACTAAATAAGTAAAAAAACACAATTACATAAAAAATGATACGTCGGCCATATGCTATGATTAAGAAACACCCGTGTTTTGAAGTTTTCCATTTCAACTAATGTTACTTGTCGTAACATTATGGCAACTTTACTCTTAAACAGAATTTGCACACATCATGAAATTGCTGCAGATAACGTAGATTACCTTACCTTTGAAACAAGCACACCGTTTTTTGGAGTCTGTTTTGTGACTAGTTTGTGACCAACCATATTTTCTACGATCCCGGCTACCTTGCTTGGCCTGAAGTAAAGATATATTTATATAGTTAAATAACATAAATACAGATAATTGTTATAAGTTATAACCCCTATTCGGAACTTTTATCTCATAGTGGAAACTTAATAGTTCTCAAAATAACAAAGTCAAGAACATTCAAGTTTTTCTTTGTTTTCTTTTCTTTGGCATGGACAGTTTATACTATATATTTCAAAAATTCAAAAAATCACGAAAATCTCAACATGCACTCAACATAAAAGTTACTTTTTCCAAAGCAAATTATATTAATTAAACCAACTCTTTTGTCAAATGTACTCCTCCCTTGAAGCCATTTAAAAAGGTTCCCTTGCCTCGTCCACCAGCCAATATTTGTGCTTTGATAACATATTCGTTTACATCTGAAAAATAAAAGAATCTACATATTCGTTTACATCTGAAAAATAAAAGGATCTGATATTCAGTATATTTTCATTTTATTTCCTGGGTGCTGACAAATAAATGCTAATGTCACATTTTAACGAATTCATATAATACATACATAAATTAATTATTCTTGAGTACCGACTCTGTTCTGTGAGATAGATAATCCTTAGTTTTGTACTTACTGAAGGTTTTAGAAATTTCAGCAGCTTGTTCTGCATTCTCAGCAATTCTGAAATCTTGTACAGCGATCCCGTTGTCTTTCATTAATTTTTTGCTCTGATACTCTTGGAGATTTAAACATCTGACTGGTATGCTACATGTGGGTGAAATCTGGAAACGGATGTAAAATCTAGTATTAAATCAAAAGGATTCATGATTACGTTGTGTCACTGTACATAACTATGAACAGTAAGGGATTAACCTCATATATAATGAATTTCATTTTACAGAATGAATTTTACTTTAAAAAAATTAAAAGTATCATTCGAAATCTCCAAAGTGAATGTATTTATTATAAGGTAGCATCTAAATTGTTATGTCCAGTTTAAATTTATTACCAGACATAGAATTTGATCTAAATTTTCAATGTCAGTGAAATTTGTGATGTTGGAACAGATTTCATATTGGGAATAATTTAAATGGTGAAAATAAAAATATGCAATACCAAATAGACATTAATTGTAAATTTAGTCTAATATATTGCATTATATCTAACGATACATAAGAGCAATACAATTTATACGGATACTAAGGTAAAACTAACCAAATTTGTAATGAAATTAATTGCAATGAAATTTATTTTTTGTAATGAAATTCACTATATATAATAATTTTCATTATATATCAGGCCATTCTTTATGTGGCATCCCGAATTTGAAAAATAACCCCCATCCACGCGTTATGTCTTAGGTAGCTGCCAGGTGTTCCCTGTCGGCTCCTACTTTACTTGTTTAGGGTTAGCCTGAACATCTAATGTAAATACTCCACTAAATGACCTTCTGGTGACAGGAGGAAAGACTTCCATCAAAGGAAGACAGTCCACCACCCCTTAGAGAAGGAACAGCCAATCGATGGGCAGCTTCAGAGGTTCAGTGAACCAGTAGGGAGGGGTAAAGAGGGTTAGTATAAAAAGAGGAAACAGAAGACATCAAGAGTAGATGTGTAGTAGGTAGTTGAGTAGAGGTGTGTGCGTGTGTAGGACAAGGAACTGGTCAGGGTGTTTGACCAGTGGCAAGATGCTGTGCTTGGCCCAAGTCAGAAGGGTTTAGGCTTGGGGAGCTAAGACAGGTCTGGACGCATTTGGGAATACCGGTTCGGTGTCCCAACTGCATCAAACTACACACCTTGTTCTGATTAACGAATTGTGTCAACGTTTATGAAGTAGCATGTAATGGTCAGCAAATGGTTTAACTCTCGCATTATTGTATTGGAATATGAACACTTGTACTTAAATCAATATGATCACTATTGGACCTATATGTAGAGGACAATAAAGCTTCAGCGAATATCACTACAACATAGCAGTATTGGTGTCGTCATTTATGAACTGTAGCATTCCGACTTAATCCGATCCCGACCCCAGGTTGTCTCATTGACCTCAATAGAACCCGCAGGGGATGTGTCACATAGTGGTGCTGTGACCAGGATCGGGCGTTGGAATGCCCGTACACTCCGCTAGTTGCGGATGCATGCGCGAGACATAGTGAATGTGATACACGCTGTCAGTGAACATTATAACTCAATGTGGAATGGAAGGATAACTGTAGAGTACTTGTGTACACTTACTTGGGACCCTTTCCACCTGGCAGTGACCCTCACGATACACCAACGAGTGGACAGACAAGTGTGCTACCTAACCACTGCTTTTACACGGTTTGACCACTTAATAGGCGACCTAATGGTCACTACCAATGGATTAGCAGACACCCTACCTGTATTGGGAGCCTAACATGTTGCCCATGGAATTGGAAGTGGGATTGCAGTCATTGGAATACATTTACAACTTTACCAGTTGGGGGAATGAATGACACGGTACACAGGGAAGTCACTGTGAGATACCAACATAGTTGAATATACCCCCACGTTTAGATTGGGTGTTGAGATAACTGTACGGAGATGAGCGGACAATTATAGCTACACGTTTTGCATATTCCTACCCCAACCCGACCACGCCTTTGACATCATTCGATACGAGACGGACCAAAGATTAGTGGATCTGACTAATATTCCATTTCATACAGGACAATAGACTCAGGCAGGTCTGCCACCTTGTATGCTACCAGAAGGACGTGATTGACCAGATTAACTTGATTCGAACTATACAATATGAAGCCGCTGTTTCTTGCTGGGATATACAGGTAAGACTATGCATGTCTATCCTCAAAGAAAGGC
>JBCAUI010100878.1:0-19094 GCA_038406195.1 Haplosyllis anthogorgicola
TGCAAAGTGAAATAAAAGACATGTGTTTGGGAGACAAATGTGACACAGGGTGATAATCTACACTTGACTTTTGCCACTACTGAAATGAGTGAATGAGCAGGGTAAAATGTTGAGAACTCCGTGCTTGATAGCATTCTGCTGTATATACAAATAATGTACTTCGGCATTGCCATAAGGAAGTTGTAACAATGCTCAGCAGGGCCTTTTTCAGCTCATTTAATTAATGAGGAAAAATAAAATCTCTTAAATTTACGAGCAATTATCGAAGTATCTCATAGTTTGAACCACGCATAGATGTATTGCTTTTAGTTTGATCAGAAGTTGTGATGAACATACTGACTGGGTCCCAAAACTTCCCTGCATCTTGCTTTACTTCAGTTTTACTGCATTCAGTACAGTCTGATAACTACCAGCATTGGATGAAGCATCAGCAAAGGTACACAAGGATACCCATCCTAGGATTAGTGGATACCAGATAAGCGAGAGCTTTTTACTTGATATATTTTTAGCGAAAAATATATGTGATAACCACTACAGAATGCTGTCTGTGTGTGGAAGATAGACAGGGAAAAGCAGAGGATCCAAAGGGAGATACACAGATAGAGAGGATGCATACAGAGAGATCCAGTGTTCATTTGCCCGAAGTTTGTTAGGAAATCTGACTAAGTTTCTTGGATAAGAATACATGTTTCTTCTATCTGCTTTAACTAGGCAAAGTTGTGATTTGTGCGTGTAAAACAATTGGCTGTTAAAAAGTTCTGGAGAAGGAGAGTCGGAGTAGAAGGGAAACTAGGGCTAAAAAATCCACTTTACGTGTTTGGGTCGTAAAATTGCACTAAGGCTGTCAGTCATTTCACTTCTTGTGTTAGTAAAGCAAAGAAATGTTTTGTACAACAGTGTTGCTGCAACCAAATGTAACATCAAATGCAACCGCAATATATTGAGCTGTGTAGTTCGGAGTAATATTGAAGGAAAGGAACATTTTACGTTGGATGGAATTTATTGCTTACTTTGATGTTGTTTCGGAAGTTTTCTCTAAAAATCGAAATGCATATCTAAATTCAGGACATGAATATGCCATGTCGTGCGACATACGAATTTCCATTTTCCACTGGCAATCACCATTGCTATAGGTGCACACGATAGAGCAGGTATATTCTTTTCATTAAGTTCCTTGGAATTAAACATGCGAATAGAAATTCTTTTTTTTTCTTTTTTGAACCTATATGACTGCGAGTACAAAAAAGTCTGGTAGCTTATCGGGGATGGCTTTGCCGATTGCAAATATTTATCTGAACATTGTTTACGATTGAATGCGATGTGTTTGTAGCCATGTCAAAATAGACCTGAGTCTATTTATGTTCTGTCAGAGAGGTAAACCGAACTTTTGTTGAAGCCATTCTGTCAGAAAAACTCGTATGGCTACAAAGCATCTGCTCAAACAGAAAACATAAGACAGGAGGGTGTAAGGCTTCTGCAGATACCTGGGTGTGTAAAGTTTACGCAGACACACAGGTCTCCAGTAAATTACTTGACATATTCAAAATCTCTTGAAATTTGAATCTCTTGTATTTTGATGCAACCCTGTTAAGAATCTATTAGATTCTGCAAAGTGAATTACAACATTAATCTCCAACAAAGAACTCAACCAACGTTGGCGTGAGCCATCACCATGTGGTGATAAGAAGTGTTCCCATGCATCACACGCGGGGCTTCTACTAATCCGAACCTCGCCACATTTTCTTGATACCAATTTTACACCTTGTTATGGTGACATGTAACCAAACATCACAGTAGCGAAAAAGAAAGAATGATCGATTTAGCATCGTTACATATCACTGACATTTCCCCTCAAAAATCAAAATATCTATCCATCCAGTTACATGTATCCGAATGAAACATGTGCAGTTGGCATAACGATTGAAGTTTAATGCTAAAGATTTGTAAACCTGTAACTGATAAGGCGCCCCTGCAAATTGGTCATGTCGCTGTATTTATTTACAGACCATTAAGCGAATTATAATTTTTTGGGCAAATCTTCATTGTTGTCTGTTGTGTTTGCAGCAGAACGTTTTGCCTGTTGAACACCTGGACAGACACAAACTTTGCTCGAAGCGATATGAAACATCGTTCGTTTTGTATTTGGAATGATGTTGCGTACACATGTACATCATCTGGCCTACATTGGCAAGTTATGTTACCTTCCATGTTTCCGTATGCGTAATTCTGGACTGTAGATGGACGGATAATTGACAGTAGATAAACTGGATAACATCTCTTATTTTTGTGGCATAATATCCTGCTAAAAAGTCGCATCGGTAGAAGTGGTGCGTGTACAGGACTGAAATTACTTCAAATATTATGGTAGCAGTGAATGTCAAGTAATTAATTTGAACTTTATAAAAGGAAAAAAAACTGAGGTTAATACAGTAAGATCTAGAACACTAAATATATGACTAGGTTAGATAATAATAATATTCTAAAATAGATAGAACACAATGATAAGGGTTGTTATGTTAGAAAGCGGTAGGACAGTAAAGGTTTCATTTTACTTTTGTTTAGTTGAGTTTTTCAATTGTCTCTTCCAGATGAGTTTTCCAGGTTGCCTGGTGACCTTGGACTTGACCTTCAGGCTACAGTTTCAAGGTCATAAAACAAAAGAATCATGGAGGAAGGAGTCTCAGAATCTTTTCTTCAGGAGGAACTAGACGCTTTTGACAAAATTTATAGTGAACTTCTTGGTATCGCCTCATCGGACCGAGATACCGAGGAGAAAAAGAAAATGGCCGCAGAGCTTCGCAGGAGATCTAGGATTTTAGCTAGTCAAAGTTTTGATTCTTCCCAACAACGCAGATCTTGTCATTTTAAATTTAGCCATTTACACTCAAAGTCCTGTGATCAAGACAATTGCAGATCTTCCAACGGTGAAGGAGAAGTAGGAGAAGGAGAATCAGGTGCTAAGGATAAGTCTAGTTGTCCAAATTGCTGGGCAAATCGGCAACAGACGCCGCCGTCTTCTAAGAACGGGTGTCAGTCGCCATTGTCCCCGCAGTCATCGGTGGTGGCTGACCTAGAAGCGGATATTGAGGATTTATCGTTCATTGCCAGTGGACAGCAGTATGATACTGGGGATAAGTTATTCCTTGACCTTTTAGATGACCTTGACAACATATCGGGAAATACGCCCTCGGCTCGGCGCCGGAAACGCGCCCGTGACCTCTTTTCTGAGTGGCTGTTCAGTCAGGAATCCATTGACGAGGAGTCGCCGCAGAAAAACAAGGATTCCTTTTCAGAATATGTCGAACAGTTTGACGCCAATTTCTTTGCTGCCATCAATCCGAGGCCGTTACGCCACAGGAAACTTCACACCAGGTGGCGCCCCAAGTCGCGCCTGTTTGATTACCACAGCGAGGTAAGCGCCATCTATATTTATCCTGTATTGTTCTTACCCATACAGATTGTCAGTACACCTGCCACCACAAGTGTCGTCAGCTAGTGTCACTGGATTGTACTAGCCTCCCAGATGATGAGAAGAAGAAACTGGCGGAAACGACGCTCACCGGAGCCAAACCTAAAGTGGTAAGATTGTTGGTGGTGGCTCTCTGTGATAATAATCCAGTCTGTAGCGGATCTGCGTTTCCTCAAATTTAGACGTATTTTGCCTATTTAAAGTCGTAAACTCCTCCAATAATTTTAAACCCCTGCATTACGATGCAAAATACCCCTAGCCCATGCTATTTCTTTAAACTCCAATAACTTTGTTATTTCACCATAATAACACAAAAAATACAAACCAAAATTGTGGAATAAAATACCATTATACTTTGCTTATGTCAAATCCATTGTAAACAACAGTGCTGAATTTATATGATCAAAAAAGTGACCTGGAAAACCAAAAAATGGTGTGTTGTCAAAGGGAGTTTGTGGGCTGTTTAAATTGATGTCTGTTACCTGAAACAAATTTGATTTAATATCAACATAGTACAACAAATTGCCACTATTTTGGTTTGCACTATCTGTATTATTATTCTAAAATAGAGAAGAAATTTAAGGTTAAAGGAGGAAGGGCTGGGAGGCTGGGAGGAAGGTGCATCCTAATGTGGACTGTCCCCAACAAGGCCGAAACAGGGATACCAGTGGCCCCACAAAATGGAACAAAAATCTAACTTAAGCAAGTGAATCCCCCCCCCCCCCGAACCTCCTCGCTGTCTTAAGCAAAAGCTTAAACCTTGAATGAACATCATGAAAGCATTCACTATTCATAATTTAAATACAGATAAAAGACCATGAAACCCACATTAAAGATCCGCTTAAGACTGTGTATGTACCGTTTCTTTTTGCGCATAGCTTTCAGTAACATACACCTGTAGTGATGCTTACGTCTAAAGCTTTTGAAATTTGGATGATTTAAATGTGTGAGCCTGGAGTGCACAGCATTGACCAGCGTTTTAACCGTGATGCCTACAGTATTAAATGTGTAAATCCTGTTATGTATGGCTTGATTAATTAAGAGGCATAAGTTTTATTGTGTTTGACATTTCTAACTATTTGTGGCAACTTCTTTCTGAAATGCAAAACATTCAGCTTTACCTTTATTTACACAACAAACTGCACAACAATAGGTTTCTCTCGCTGAGTACAGCGTCGAATAATCGTTCCCTGTTTTGTATTTGTTTTACAAGTATCCAATTTTTTCCTCCCCCATTTATTGCTGGCATAGTTGGCAAGAGTACCTATCAATTCCCCACCGATAAATTGAGACTTTACATTGGCCCAGTGAACGGTCATTAGCAGTAACAGGGCCTGACTCATGATCTACTGTAAACTCTTTCATACAGAGTAAAGTTTTTAAAATAAGCTTTATCTCAGTGGCCTTGTTTAGCCTTTGTAATTTCATAAGGAATATTGAAAAAGTTTCCGAACGAAATGAAATGTGAAATATTGGTTTGTGTTACAACGGTTGCTCCCAGCAAGAAACAGTCTCCCTGAGGCTTCCAAAGTATTCAGTTCTATTCAAACGCAAACGTATCGAATTTCAAAATGTTAATAGAGTTAAACCTTAGGCGCGGGTAGAATACAGGTAAAATACCAAATTAATAAGGTAGAAAAAAAACCAAATCATGTTGACGTTATGAGATTCTGCCATTTATTCACCGTCTTAGACGCATAATTTCCAAGATGTAATCATCACAATTCGGTTGCAGTTTTATCAAATTAGTGCAGAATTCACCTTTATCTAGTGTGTAACAGATTTGCTCAGCTGTTTGAAGTTGACTGGATACATCAATAAAGGTTTAAAATGTACTGAAAGACAGTGGGATTTTCTAGGTGTAAATGATAGTTTTTCAACCTAAAAAACTAACTGTACCCTTTGCTTTGACGTGTTACCTTCATACAGTACGAGGTAGAAACAGGGGAAACTTTGTAGATGTCGACAAAACATATGTATTTAAGCGTTAGTTGGAAAAGTTACAAATGAATATTTATTTGTAACGAAGGCTCACTACTTCTTTTCGCAAAATTGTCCCTGAAACGCACTTTGAGTCAAGATTCAACGTATAAACGGAAAAAATATGTGTACCAAATCATAAAAGCATACAAGATAAGGTTTCACTATTTTATTGTTTGGATTACATCTCCCGCATCACTTCGAACTCGGGATTTCGAAAATTCACATGGCAGGTGAAATATGTCGCACACAGCAAAATGTTAGGGCATTGATTGCATTCAGTTAAATTGGGAACAAAATCGACATTTAATCCTGTCAATGCAGGCCAAGTTCGTAAAAAACAGCCTTAGATTGTGACTGAAAGCTACAAAGAGGCCACGGTTAGTCAGGAGCCTGGTCTCATAATGTTAAACCGATCTGTTAGAATTCCTGTACGGTGTATTCGTGAAGAGTGAATTGCTAATTGAACTAACTGCATCTTGTTTGTCTGACCTTTTAACTTATCACAGGAATTCAAATACAAGTACGTTTGTGTGGGAGAGCCCTGCTTATCGGAGTTCTGCAGTCGTATTGTCTGATTGCACCGGCAGGTTGGGTAAAAGCGAATAGAAAACTATAAATTTGATTGATTTCAAACGTCCTTTGTTGTCCTTGGGAAAGCACGAAAATCCACTGCAGATTGTGCGATGAAATCTCTTCGTTTATTACCTTGTTGACCCTTTAAATTTGTCCTTTTGTAAAGGCTTTCTTTCCTTTTGGAAAATGCATCATACTACAACATGCGGTCTTTTAACGTTTACAATTTATTGTTAGGTCTAATTATCACTGCGTGATATGGTGGTATTTTATCTCCCACGAGTAAGTTCTAAATGTGCAATTACAAGTCGTACTAGATCATGCAAAGTGGCATAGTATATATATCACGTACAGATTCGTTTATTTGTCGATCTCTGCCCGAAGTACCGTTCTGGAGTACACATTAATTGGAAGTCATAACGTCATTAAAAAACAGCAGACATACTTGACTGAAAAAAACCTCCTTTTGCAAAGGAATAGTAAGAATGTGTTGACAACCTTGAAGAAAAAGATAAACCTCCTGCTTTAGTGGGCTGTATTGGAATTTGCAAAACTAAACAGATAAGCCACTGAATTTGCGAAATTATGGCTTTCACAAATGGAACCCGAGTTTATCATGAGAGTGCCTGGCTGCGGGGTAATTTCTTGAGGTTCATGTCAATTACGAACAAACCGAGACAATTTTGACGATAGTGGTATGACGCATTCATGCAATAACCTTATTTAGCTCCATCTTACATTCTGTGTCATGTGAATAATCTTACGGCAGATTACAGACCTGGGAGGGTTTCAAGATTACGTTGGACATGTCAGGCTACAAGCATACGAGGAAAATATACAGTTCGATTTAGTTAACCCAATGCATTGATGAATACTTAAAGGAAATCACGAATAGTAATGCTTTCAACTATTTTTAAAATAACAATGAAAATGAATATCACAACCAATAATGTTGTCAAGACCAAATTTTGATGGGGTCTCTGTTTTAAAAAACCGGGAAACCTAAATTTGATTGTGGTTCAACTTTAAATTTACTCAAAAATTGACATGTGTTAAGAGATTAACCATCTTAAAAAGTTATCATTAATAATTATACAACTGCCTTTTACAAGGTACTGATAAAATAATAAATATGTGTTAAACCAAAAAATACTTAATTTAGTCTCAAAAAGAAAGGGTGCGTCAATTAGAAAGGTTGCCACAATTCGGGTAAATACCTACAATATGTCTTTTTTTTTGTCACATAACGCAAACATGCCCTTGACAAGTAGACTTATACCATACCAATTACATTTCTTGAGTTTGCGTTTTGTACAGACAGAAATTTGTCCGCATTGCAGGGACATCAAGCTGGGACCCATGTTTTTCCTGCATGTTTTACGCTGCCTCAGCAGCCTTAGTTGATTACACTCGCGTATTGCGGTTATGAACAGAATTTCATTGACCGACGAGGAATCCAATGACTTCATATCGTGGCTGGATATTAGATGAACATGACATTTCACTTATTTTGTAACAATGTGAAATTACATATTTAGGATCCCAGGACACCTTTGAACGGGTCAATTTAATTCTCTAGTAGGCAACTAACTACTTTTGTTCACTGATAACAATATAATGAGGTTCCCATAGTCCACTTAAATGTTCCGTAAAAAATTATGATTAGGATGGACGATGCTTGTTGTACAGTTGAAGAGACAGCAAAGTTACAAAGAAAGGCATTGTAGGGCGAAGGTCTTTTGCAAGAATAATTGTACGCAAAAAAAATTAAATTCTTCAAACTCTGTTTGACCATAAGCATTAAGGCTTCATAGAAATCAAAGTTACCATTCACCATTAATACATTAAAAACAGCTTTGAAATAATAACGTGAGAACCAGCCATTTTCATGAAGTTGGTGAAAGGATAATTTGCATGGTCCATAATTTGCCCTGGACATTTCAATTCAAATGTGAACATTTTCAGAGTCAAATCTTGTATAGAAATGGTTCGTTATACTTAACACAACAACAGCGACTGCAGCAAATAACATGCCGATATCATGCAAAAGCACTATTGAATTTTACAGTTTGTTTTAAATGTCAAAGCATTTACAAAAGCGTATGTTGGGCATATCGCCACTCCTCCTGAGAGAGACACTGTTAATGTCATCAATCAAATGTCCCAAAGCATGGACTGCCCATTTATGGCAGAGACTAATGAATTTTAGATGGTATTTCTCATAATCTCCGGTCAGAAATGAAGCCCCACACCTGCGACTTGTTAGACCCCTTGTTATCGTTTGTGACAAATTTGTGATTTTTGTACGATAAAACTGCGCAGCAATTAATTTTGACTACCACGTTGTGTGTGTAGCATTTGTTTTCGATCGTCCCATAACGGTTTCTTACGTCTGGGAAAAAGCTGGACGGATCTCAACGGATATCCATTCTCAAGATCTATTCTCAAGACTCCCATTACGTATTTTTGAGTTGTACACGTCTTAACGTTGCATATTAACTTCTAAATAAAAAATGTTTAAAATTCATTATTCCCACAAAAGGAAAGTAATTGTGGCGTTAATACAAGTCGTCAGGTCCTTCCTAAGACGTACGTGAGCGTGTAAGTGTCGATAGCAAATAAAGCTTTGCTACACACTAATTTAGACAACTTGGATGGAACCAATGAACATATTATCTGCACAGAAAGATATATTTAGTTCGTTCCGTCAATTCATTGATCTCGGCCAACGTAATAAACGCTCAAATCCCCAACGTATTTTCTGGGTGGACGGATATTAGCAAGGACACACAAATTTTGAAACCACATAATATGAAAGCTGGCAATTTTGTGCAAGGCAGCCAATTCGATTCATCGGATAGTCACGAATAGGATGCGCATATTTCAGGAATTTAAACTCAATTGCATTGTTTCATCATAACTGTCTTGGGTTACATTGCATTGCCATGTGCACTATCGCTGATCAAAACCTCGTATCGCTTCCTCAATCGAAGCCCAGAACAGTTTGCATAACGTCCCATGTAAATGGTGTATTGCCTAATTTATATTGATGGTTCTGATGGAGTTTTTGCTATCGCAGTAATCAGTTGGGAGGCGTGTCTGTGGGCCGAGGCTTCACGGATACACAGAGATCGTAACCCCCGAGGACTCTCTGAGGGACACCCAGTCCCTACCCATATGGTGAGGGCCCTACAATACACTGATGTGCTGGATCAATGCGATTTACTGAAAGCCATTGTGCGCATGGAGGGCTGAAACTTTTTGCAGTTACTGCTGTGTAAGGAAAAGAGGAATGCCTCGGGTTTCAAGCCGGGTTATTTTGCTGTAAAGGAAGAAATGAAATGACAGATTAGACCACGGTTCTGTCTATTTACACGCCGTCTATGGCAAAAAATTTTCTTCGGGTAATGCAAGAAGCTGGGAGACATCCTTGTAAGGAAGCTAGCCGCCGTGGGCCATGATTGACTTATTGAAAAACACTTGAATGGATTCTCCATGTTATGAGTATGCTTACTTAGCTCGGATTCCTTGAGCCTAATCAGGTGAGACTTGTAGCATCCAATTAAGGCTGTTAGGAGGCTTATAACGTCTTTTTATCAGTCTTCATTGAAGGATCAACCGAGATTAAGCAATCACGCAGATCGCTAACATAGCTTGAAATTGCAGATTAGTGAAATATCTCCATTTTAAATGGATTGTACATTTTTGGATAGAACACTGGTTTTCAGTATTGGTCGGATTTTTTCCAGGACAACGTAAGTAAAATACCATTAAATTGTGGATAAAAGCAATACCGATGTGAACATTCCACACTTAACCTCGTTAAATGGTTACGGAATGTTCTGTACAAACTTGTATATGCACCATTGGATGTACATGCAAAGTGGATCCTTCTATTACGTCTATTAAGTGATTTGAATTTTAAATTATCAGCATGATTTAAGGCAACAATGTGTCGTGTACGACGAAATCGATGATGTTTGAGAACCAACAAATTAATTTAATAATAAAGACAGCAGATTTAAATTGATGTTACTGGATGGATACTGTTGATTGTACTTTAGTTTTCTGCTCGTGAAATACGAAGATTGACCATTGGAGTAACTTGACCCATTTACTACGACAGGTGTGATTATTAAGGGGAGATTAAACCAGTTACAATTTGTCGCTTTGTTGACACTAATATATTTCGTATATATAAATTGGGAATGGATCATATGAGGATTTAATTGTCATTCGGCAATACTTATTGAATTTAAGGAGTTACGCTTACTAACGACAATGACCACAAAAGGAGATTACAAGCAGTACGAAAACACTGCTGAGTTTGAACATTCACTGAGACTATGGGAAAGTCTGCAGAATCGATTTAAATACTGGGATCTGGTAAGTTACACCTTTAAAAAGACGTTCATGTTAATTAAATGTGGGTATCCCATGTTTGTTGTAAAGTTATATTGAGATTCAGAAGGTTCAGGTAAGATTTGGACTCGGAAGACAATGACCTTACTGGACAAAGAAAGTTAACATAAGGACACTGCTACGTTTCCTTAATCTGCTAATCAAGACGCAGATTAAATGTGTTTAGAACAAATATTGCACGCCAGTCGTGACGAGTCTCCTTTCAACAATTCTTAATTAGAAATAAAATTAGACATACTGGTGTACTATAATGTAAATAAAATATTTTGAAACACAAAATGCAAACACAATTCTTTTCCTGACACACAAATGTCCAAGCGCGACAAATTTCTTAAAATCAATAAAAGTACCAATATGTGTATTGACTTTACATAAAGAACACTTATTCGTTGATGGGGCGATTGGAAAAAAGAAAAGAAACACCGTCATAGGCTGCGCTGACTCTCCGCAAACTTTGGACCCAATGATCATTCGATACAATTTGTGTATAAAATTATTGCCTTTTTGTTTGTGGCCACTTGTACACTGCATTGTCGATCCTTGTAAAACGTCGATGTTGTATGTTTGCACAGATGTACAATGAATTTCAATATATTTGCCAGAACCTCGCAGGTCTAATCAAAATATGCAATATTTTGAGGCAATAACAAACAAACTGAAGCAAATGCGACATGGGGAAGATTTATTCACCAGACTTTTAACGGTTTACGTTCAGTCAAATAACCAGGTTTGTCTAACCTAATTTTCCCGTATCTACATCTCCAGCATTTATCGGGTAGATTTTCAGAATAACTGTGGGATTATAACGAGGAAGAATGTCGAAAGCAGTTATCTCGAGATATGGATTCTCAACTGGTTCAAGCTTCAATCTATTTATTATTACCTGACTGACTCTCCTCTCTCCCCATACATGTAATATATTTTTATCCTCGACCTTTTTATTCGTAAGTCAGGAATTTGGTTAGCGGTATCTTGTAATATAATATCACTGTGATTGATTAACGGGCCATTCAGTCCCCTGTAATATCGTAGATATGGCGTTGTATGAAGGTGGCCGCATTTTCCCGACCAGGTGAAAAAACAACAGTCTCAGTATCCCCAATTAACGAATTAGATAGAACCAGTTAGTCATGGGTTAGCAAGTAGTGATTATATTTTGTATTTACTAAGAAATGTCCACATGATTACTGGTTGAGCCAATTATATGAATAAAAATGATAAATGTTCCTGACTGTTGTGTTTGGCCGGGATTAACTTGATGAAATAGTGGAAAATAATCAAAACAACCTGGCCTGGACAGCAACTTGTGAAATATGGACAACAGCCAATAAACGAGTCACCTTATGGTCACATTCATGCTTGTTTTTATGTTATTAATCACATACATGTACGTAAAAAATGTTAAGGAATTTTTCGTTCACAACTACTCATCGAATAACGAATCAGCTATTGTTTCAAGTGGTCATTTTTACCAAACCAGTCGGAACAAAAGTTCATTGTAATATATCTGGACCAAAAGCAGAAATTGCACTATGATCAATTCAATTTTTTTCTAATTGTGTTACCAGTTGAGTCTTTCAATTAACTCGAAATCGTTTTTGGTAAATTTTCGCCCTTCTCCTTTCCCATAGCATGTTCAGAATGCAGTTGCCATTGTCAATTACAAATTTATGTTTTACAAAGTTTCTGCTCTCTCCTTTTTCCTCCAGTGCGAACGCACGACACCGCAATTGTACAGCCCACCGTTTTTTTGTAATATTTTTGTAGAATATAGTATCCGATTCCACGGTTTGGTTCAAGAACGGATTTGGTTCGTATGATTCATTTGCAGCCCTCACTTGCGCTGTAAACCTTCAGGCCTCCGAGGCTCTCGCCGAGGTATCTGCTACGATAGCGGATGATAGGCCTATTGTTGCAGATGATTTAGAACATCTGGATGAACCAGATGCCTGTAGCACCCTGTCCGATGTAGCTTTCTCACCCGCTTGGAAATGCCTTGTCGAGGTACCAGATACAGTACAGTCCCGTCCCACTTTTCAATTGTTTGTGTTTATTGCATGTTTTGATGTCTAATAATTAACACTTTCTTGTCAATTACAGTAGAACCTATTTTGAGTGGGACGTTTTTATGGCATTCCTGCATTTTACGGCAGTGTCATTGTACAATCAATCCTTATTATTTATGTTTATTTTACCTGTTTCGTACGACATATCTGCCTTTTACGACATTGCCCTGAAAAATTAGGGTTCCGCTCAAAATAGGTTCTACTGGACTTTTTGCCATGGGTGGTCGCTTCATGGTGTTCTGTGTATTTTTTCGATCACCAGTACATGTTTATTTATTAAATTTTACTTAATCAATTTAACATTTCTAGTTCGTAACATTTGTCATGGTAATTGGAAATTTAGAAAAGAATATAAACACTAGTTTGGTAAAAGAGAAACATTATTGTTTTGGATATTTAGAGGCCTAAATTCATAAATATCATCGTCAATAATTGTTTTAGCTCAACTGGTGTGTTTTTATAATATCTAATATTTTGATACTCTCAACAACTCTTTTAATTCTCATCCTTTTTTGTATCACTTATACGTGATACTTTACTGTATTTTCAACTTTATACTTTATTGCTAAAAACAAAAAAGTCTGATTGCCCGTATTTGATAACCAATTTTGCGGAAGACCTTTGCATCCTGCCTTCATTAGTTCCCAATATTAATGAAAAAGAGATTCAAAATGTGAGGTTATGTAGCTAATTGTACAGGCACTCATTAATTCGATGACCTAGGCCAAATTAGAACATTGGCTACTTTTGGTTACCATGGAGATTCTTATTTTTATTTTCGTTTTTGTGATTATCATTTTGGTGTTATTTTAGGATGACGCGGATTCGGGTTATCACACGGGAGAATCAACGCTGCAGGCGACGCCGGCGCCCGCACCGCACGTGCCGAGCGAACGCACCCTGACCAGGGAGGACCTGCGACGCCGGGTAGACGCCTTCAACAACAACCAACATGGACTTCTCATGACTGTGGTAAATGTCATTATCAATAAATTAAATCCTGCAACAGTGCGTTTCAAGAACCCCAAAGGGAAACGCCGTTGGAGATTCTGGCGTCCATTTGAAATTTGCCCCTTTTTTTTTTGAATGGGAAAAATGAGCATTTATCCTTTTTTCTTAAAACTTAAGCACTTGAATATTTAATTATTTAGTTGTTTGGATTCTACAAATGTTATTGAATCCTTTTGGTTTCTTGAAATGTGCTGTGAATTTTTACGGTGAGTAACCGTTACTCACTTAACCATACTCCTAACTTGTATGTCCTATCTACAATTCAATTTGTCACTGGATCAATTTGATACACCCAACACCCACAAGCACCCACCTGACAGTCCTCCATTTCAAATACAATTCTTGAGCATTTCAATTTGTAAGTAAATTTGCTGCTAGGCCGCACACCAATACTAGATTCTGGTCTTGTGAAATGCCCACCTCACCAATGTTAGACAGCCGTGATCAAAGTAAGAGAAGGAAAATTGCACTTTCTTATTTCAGCCAGTTCTCTGATGTATTAGCTGAAATTAGCCCATATAAATTCTTTGCAAAATGGAGGTGTTAATAACATGTGTAAATTATACGAGAGTACTAACTTGAGGTCAAAAAGGATATAACTACCCTTATAACTAACCCTCAGTTCTTGTGTAAAAAAACCCTAGCTAACCGATACAACGCGAATATTGAACATGATTTCTAGAAATAGGTTCTTTGTATCTACCCCCTGGATCGTTCGCTTATAAATTACCATACGTAAAGTATTGGATGGCTTAACCAAAATATAGGCTTCTTGATAGATCGGAGTCCAACCCCTTGACATTTAAAATAAAAACTCCTCATGCATTTGTTGTTGAATGTCTCGGTTAGTGGGCTATGAATCAGACATGAGAGGTAAACAGGCTGCAGGTAAAGACTCGCAGACTTCCTAAAATGTTCGTTTTTCCATCTGCGAAAATCTATGCAAGTATCGCGAAGAATTAATATGAAGTGACAGTTGAAGGTTTGGATCACAGAACTGATATTGTTTTTTTGACCCAATTTTCCGGGTAGAAATTATAGTTATGTTGAAAAAAGACCCAAATTAAATATTACATGTAGATTAGATTATTAGCACGTCTATATCTGTACCATATTGAAAGGCAATGCCAGGATCAACCTGTAAGGGGCTTGCCCAGAAGGAATTGGTTTGACCTTCGAGTTGATGACCTTGACCTTGTAAATATTTATAAACTGAAGTAATTCTGCCAAAAATGTAAGCAGTTGGTGTTCTTGTAAATAGTGTAAGATATACAGTCATGGAATATGTGAGACAATTACCATGTAGTTCGCAATATTCCTTCTTTTTTCCCCCATCCTGTGGTCTGCTCAGTATCAAGCCATCATTCCGTAGAAGTTCCAACATGATAAATCAGAGCTTTTAGTCTAAGTTTAGCACCGGTTATCAACCAGTAAGTGTAGCAACATCGTGTAGTGGAAGGAGAGGGAAGCCAGCCTGTAGGGAAAAATAAGCAAAATATAGCTGCATATAAAAAAGTATCAAAAGCTTTTTCTAAACGTGAAAGTGATTATTATCAGAGGTTGGGGTTTGAAAGGCATATTCAGCACTGCAGGAACTACGGGTTTCCTTTGCATACACTGGCTGCTACATTTGCATATTACAATTGAACCTAGCAGGCTAGGCAAGGCTTAGAAATGGAATTCAGAGTTTTATGATTCATAAATTTTCGCAACTGATCCACACCCCCTCCCCACTCCGATGAACATAATGACACTCAATTCAAATTCGGTACTTGCTGGCCAGAAGCAGTGGCGGATCTAGGGGGGGGGGCGCCCCGGCGCGCGCCCCCACCCCAACGGCCCAAATTTGCTTCGTTTTCATGCACTTTCTGCTAAATTTTTGGCGAAAAGAGGGGGGGAGCCCCCCCAACGGGCCGGGCGCCCCCCCCCCCCACGGGAAATCCTGGATCCGCCCCTGAGAAGTGCGTTAACATTGACAATTAGACGTTGCACATTGACGCGTGATTAATTTGCAGTTTAACAGATCATCCCGTTTAGCTCAAACACGGATACCTCGAACTTCCATGTTGTCTCGAACTTTAAAAATGGCCCATCACTGGATTTTACTCTGCTCAGGTCAAACTGTTTAGAGCTTCCCTTTGCGGGATGATTTGTAGTATCCGTGTATGTCAAACGGCAGTAGCAACGGGGTCTTCACTTTGAAGCTTTTCACTTAATTGAAATTGTTGGCTTCATGAAGCTTTGACTTCATGAACATTCCTTGAAGACTTCGTGAATACAATCACACTGCTAGTTAGTGTTACGCAATAGCTTGATGTGCACAATAAAACTAATGAAAGTTTAAAAATTATGAAAAGCCATTTGAAAAGATAATTACAAAATAGTTTTAGGAAACTGACGGCCGCATAAGACTTTGCCAGATTAAGGCAATTCTGGTTTTTGTGCGAGCAGTGGCGGATTCAGGGGGTTCAGCTTCATAGCACAGTTTCCCCAACTTCTTTTTATTTTCTCGCGATTTTAATTGTTATGCAATTTCTGAAGATAACATAAGTGGTGCCTCCAACCCCACGAGTATTCCTTGGCCCGCCACTGGAATTGTTACAAGTATCTATTTGAGAAGCTCCTATTACGTCTGTACAACACCAACAACGTACGATTCTGAAGTGGCATCAAGGTTTGTTTAAATTGTTCGTTTACGTAAAGAATCGTATCTGTGGATGGTTGTTTTACAAAGTTATACTTGCAACAATTACTCATCATGAACAAGCTCGCTCGTGAACTCAAAATGTAGCGACAAGAAGATTCTTTGCAGGTCATGGTGACCTTTACTGTAAATCAAATACTGCAATTACAGGTCCAAATTCTTAGCATGGATAAAATAAATTAAGAAATTAAACAACAAAAGAACAGGTGATCTTCAAACGGCAGCTAGATGTAGGTGCCCTTCAGGAAAAATTAGGAAAATATGGATTTACACTCGTAAAATACAGCGGGAAATGGCAGGTGGTCGTAAATACAGGGGTCGTAAAAGGCAGTTTTCACTGTACATTGTTTTGCCCAACTCTTCAGAGAGACCTGATCCTATGTCATTCTTTTGTGAAATAAAGGAGACAATCTCTTCCATGCAGACAAAAATAAAGAAATGGATACCTGAACTAAGGGTGACACGGCACAAACAATTGCGATGCTGATCATAAACAGAAGAGCGAAGGTTAATATCGAAGCGGAGAACACTAGCGAGAAATCGTATTTTGACAAGGGTGAAATGGTGAATGGATAGCTTTGTGTAGTCTGGCTGTGCTTCACTGATATGTCAGCAGGAATGGCTCGGAGTATCAAAGGAACTGGCTGCTTTGTATTTACGTGTTTTTCTCTCAGAGAGAAATAAATCATTTGCTGATATACATTCGGAAGATCATTAATACACATAATTTCTGAACGAAAAAAGCCAGATAAAGTTTTGAAGTTTAATTCACGTCTGGTATATCGCTTATTTTGCACAATTGTACATAAACTGCTGTTAACGCTCAACTTCCCAGCCAGGAACCCACCCAAGAACTCACCCAACTTTGGTGTCAGTTATCTCTGAAGTAAGCCGTAGTGAGATCAGTGGCAGCTCTATGTGTCCTGTCGCAAAGGGCGGGTACCAATTTTACACCTTAGTATAGTGAGGCTGCGATTTACTGGGAGCTAGGCCCAGGCCGCTGGCGCAGCAGCGCTACACATTAACCACTACGCCAGTCTCGCATTTTGAGACACTTATAATTTTTCAGTGATTTTTGCGAAGCACGATATAAAAGACTTGCTATTTAGAGAGTATAATCCTTACTTGCAGCTACAGATTGCAAATTATGCACTGCACACTGTGGAAACTCTATACTGAGATCTTCCGAATAAATAACCTACAGGCGACAACCAGGCTGTGTTATGATGAATTTTCATTAAAATCATGCTATGGAGTTGAATGTGAGAAGAAAGGCGAGAAACTGCAGTTATATCACAAGTGGATGAAGGTAATTTGAAAGGTCCAGAACTGGTTTGTATCTGTGCGGTTCAGAAATAGGTTCGTGGCCTCAGTAATGAAGAATTGTGCAGGGAAGATATTTACCTTGACCACGGTCTCGTTGTTGAACCTACAACAGGTGAAGTTGATGAAGAAACTATTGAACCATATTTCCAAGCTGAAATACGTTTGTTAAACAGAGTGCTTGTGGATACAACCACAGCCTGGTGGCGTTAGTGGAAGCTTCTGTGTAAAACGTGTGGTCACCGCCGTTTGTTCCCTCTTGCCCTCTTCCTTCCTGTCATTGGCGGGTCCGGGGGGAGGGGGCACCCAAGGCTTGTGTATCCGCCCCTTACGGTCATTATTTTGTTCATGCAGTATTTGCTGAATTTTGGACAATAGAGATGGTGTCCTCCAGGCTGTACCCCTCCCCCCCCCCCCCATTTCTGAAATCGTACATCCGCCAGTGCCCCCAACCTAAGTGAATCCATATTCCTCGATGCACCAAATTGTATTGGGAGACATTTGTGGTTAATCTGAAGGACAAGTTAAATTTTGATGTGATTGATTGATTTATTGCTTCGCATTATATTTCTTACATGATGCACGGTATTTACATGATTTTAAACGTACGTACTACAATAATGCAAAACCGACTCTAAGTCTGAAGACTGTAACGACGGATCATTGTTAGAGTCATTTACTACGTTTTTAAATAATCACATAATTTGTTTAACAAAAACTGGAATAAATAGTAGAATAAAGTAATAACATATTTACAGACATAGGCGCAATGTGAGATGTTGTAGTCGGGGGTAATGACAAATATAGTTGTATTTTAAGTGAATTACAATAAACGTTTGGTTAACTTAGTTGCGGTGATGAACTTGTAATCAAGAACCAGTACAAAATTAAAGATTTTACAAACAGTATCTGTAGTCACAAACAGTATCTGTATCTGGATCAAGGCACAGGATAGGCTACCTGCGATAAAATGTTCAGACAAAACCGCGGATCACCTACCTTTGGCCAGTGAGCCAGAGTGTAAGCCAAGTACTCCATAACATTGTGTATTTTTGTGGCCCAATTTGTGTCTTGCATTCACGATATGCGCAAAGTTATGCTAAACAAAGCACCAAGGTCGTTATGCCCTATCGTCATAACTAAATCAATACATGTTGTGACCCCCATTGACCGGTTGTTTAGGATAAAGTATATCCATATATTTTTCCAAACAGGACCAGTGTATGCGGATTATTTCTAGTTGTGGCTAATGCCTACAGCTGTTCTTTCTTCAAGGTAGCATGAGCATATTTCCTGACGTTTGTAGTATATAATAATGTGGCGATGCCCATCGTCCAGCGTCAGTGGTTTTTGGCTCATTTGGCATATATGCCAAAGAGCCTATAGTATCATGATTTGCCTGTAGTCCATTGTCGTTGTTGTCGTTGTCATTGTCATTGTTGTTGGCATCTGTGCACAGTCACCTGGAGCACACTATTGATCATAGAGACTTCATATCTTACACACATATGCACCTATGCCCCCCATGAATGCCCAGCAAATA
>JBCAUI010100989.1:0-19089 GCA_038406195.1 Haplosyllis anthogorgicola
CTAGCGGGCTGGCGGTTAATAAAAGGGGTAAAATAGTGGGCGGAGCCTACGTGCGTAGCCGTATTATCCCCGGCACCCCCTCTCTTTTTGGTACAAATATTTTATTTAATGGTTTAGTTTTAAATTGTTTTGTTAAGTATGTTCAAGCCGCTTTCGATGGTTTATTTAATTAATGAAAAGAATTTTCAATGCCAGTTCTTTGATAAATTAAGATATATCGATAAACAAAGAAACAAAACTAGATGTTACAACCAATAGCATTTGGTAAATATATTTACAATTGGGACACAGACTCAAAAATTGGTCTTTTGCACCCGGTGCCATAATTAGAGGGAATACGGGCACCTACATTATAAAACTACATATATTTGAGTTGTTTTGGTTTACATTGTATGTATTATCATTTAGAATACCAAAGAAATTTTAGTTCAAAGAAAATGAACGGCTAGTTACACACCTGGTGTGTAATGGAATTACAATAAGAAAGTATAAAACCGACTCTCTTGAATAACTGCCGCGCATAAGAAAAAAATATTATGTGAAAAATCTGCCTTTTTTGTTTTTCCGCAGGATATGAAGAAAGACCTCAGAGGTCAAGTGATAAAAGTTGCATCATTTCTGGGAAGGACACTTTCTGATGACGTCATGGATTTAGTGGTCGAGAAATTGTCGTTTAAAAACATGAAGAACGATTCTGAGTTTGTAACAGAAGGTAAGCGAATTCCCTCATAAAATGTCGTCCTTGCAAGGTCATCACGTACTCTTGGTAACTACATGAAAAAGGGATGATTTCATGCTTCAGTCTTGAGCTAGCATTGGCGGATTTAGGGGGGGGGGCGCAGGAGGCGGGGCCCCCCCACCCCACGGCCAAAATTTTCTTCATTTTCAGGCAGTTTTTCCCAATTTTGGGGCGAAAATTGGCTTGGCCCCCCCCCCCCCCCACGGGCCGGGCGCCCCCCCTGGATCCGCCAATGGCTAGAATGACATGGGTCATTTGTATGTTAAATAAAATGGACAAAGTACGCAGGAGAGAGGTCAAGCAAATGAGGTATGTGGTGACGTACCTTATATCGGGCCACAGTGCTATCAAGGCGACATTTGACCAGTAAAATTCAAAATCTTCAAAATCTATTCGCGTTCAATTTCGAACAAGTGAGCAATAATGAAAACCAAACTAATGGCTGGGAATATTCTTCAATTAATACATTTAGTACAATTCTACTGTGAACTCTTTATTTTATACGTCTCAAAAACATGAAGTAAGACGGCAGATTCTACTGCATGGTTGATATTCTGATGTGGACCTTACTTACAGGATTATCACGGTCCACAGATGGCGCTGGAGCTCACGTGAAGAGGGGGCGCCCCGGTGGATGGAGAGAATACTTCACTGTGGAACAGACAGAATTTATACAGCAGAAGATCAACGGTCTAGCTACACCCGTCGGGCTACAATTTAGACAGACATAACTCAATTATAATTTCTCATTAATAAATCACACATAGCGTCGATCATGGGAGGTCAGACAAAATTATTCTTTATTTTTTATTTCACCTGCTCAATTTGGCAGATTAAGTAGATTAGGCAAATTAGGCAGGGAGTAAAATAACTGATAGTGGTCAATGACGAATTTTAGGTTCGTTACTACATATAGGCCTTTCAAGACACTATTATTGGTCATGGACTAGAAATAGTGTAAGTTTTCTGCTTAATCTCTCAAAGTTGCCTAATCTGCCTATTCTGCCTAGGCAGGGAAAGCAAGTAAAAATCCCTCTTTGTCAATAATTTATGTACATGGCAAGATATCATCCACGTACAAACTTATTTAACCTTCGAGTGAATGGCTACTTCTGATTTTGACTCTCTAACTGACTGCCATACTTCAGTTAATGCCACAGATCTGAACCCCTGGTGTTGATTTTTTCAGCCCCGAGTAGACGTGAAGCATACACGAATTCATCCCATCAACCACACATCTACATCTCAGATTGCAGATCCTAAACAACATGGAGGTCCCAGCGCTTCCGCCAGACCCACTAGTTCCACCAGATCCACCAACTACACTGGTTCCATCAACCTTACATACTGACATGTATGTATTGTTGTTTCCACAGCTAGGTGTGTAGTTCTCAACAACCTGCAAGGTAAACGAGAATTAAAAATTCCGTTTACCCATAGACGATAACGTTTATTGATATTAACCTAATATTTGCGTGCAGTACCCACCATAGACTCTCCCAGGACCCTAAAGACAGACAGATTTTAGCTACCCCATTAGCTGAGTATTTAACAGCATGTGGTGAGCACCTCAGGGCTCCTGCCTGCACAACACGAGATAAACTGGATCATGAAATTACTATTAAAAGTTCAGCACCCGACAACAACTGAACAAGAATTATCCTAGCGGCTGTAGAGTCTATCGCTGGAAGAGTAACCAGTATGTACATGCAGGCAGGTCTCCAGCCAATGAACAAGTTTGAACAAAGTTCACAGCCACGCACCCTGACCTTCCCCACCTGGTTACCCATCAAAGAAGTCTATTGACGCATGCGCGATGGACTAATTAAATGAGCTCAGCATTCAATTCAATTGTTGCCGGGTGCTGAAACCATCAGAATACAATATATACATTGGATTTAAGGCGCTGCCCCCATCATTTTTTGTTACCGATGAACTTTTGTCCATAAGCTTACTATGGGAAGTCCAGCATATTATCACAAACTTCGCTCGTAATAGCAAAAATGACGAATTTACTAACATACAATTTGAATTGCAATGTTTTAATAGTGTTTTCATTATCGGTACTAGAGACTTACATAGAAAAATTCATGCGATTGGTACGGGCCACCGCAGAATAAATATAACAAAACTAGACTTCAACTGCAAAGTAAGACAGAAGGCGTAAGGGTTTTACTACTAGGGCGGGGGTGTGATATGCCAAGTAACACTTCCCATTGCCAAATTTTTAACCTGGCTTAATCGTGGAAATATGAGCAAAAGTAGAAAATCCCTTGCATGCATTCGGATCTAAAGGAGTTAAAGATGATTGGTTTGTTTCCATTCAATAATTAAATTCTTTACAGAAAAGAAGTAATGGATATACAACAAAAAAGTGTTGAATATTAGGTGCCCGAGCGATAGTGAGGGTGCCTATTATTCAACACTTTTGAGTGGTATACTCCATGCTGTGCAGTCATACCAGAAAAAGTTTGCTGATAACGGTGAATAACACACACTTTTTCCTTTGTGTGACGGCACCTCACGTGGTATAACCCCAGTTAATACTGACTAAAAGTAGTCTGTGTTAAATTGTGTAATTGTCTTTGCTCTTTTCTGAATAGTAGTTTCATTATAGAATGAAAATGTACATACCAACAATCTTTAATTCCTTTAGATCCGAATGTACGCAATGAGATTTTCTATTTTTGATCACATTTCCACGATTAAGCCAGATTAAAAAATTGGCAATGGGAGGTGTTACTGAGCAGTTAAAGCCCGAGGTGAGGGCATGAGTGAAACTAATTGCACGAGCGTTAGTGAGGGCAATTGGTTCACTTATGCCCGATCCTAGGGTTTCAACAGCTCTAAATCCCGGCCTCAATTGACATGTTTGAAGTCAGTGTGCATGGTCTTCACAGCTATGCATTTTTTTTAAATAGATTTCTGAGAACTGGCTGGACTATTGTCTATTCATTTGCCCAGTGTGGTAAGTAGCTAAGCTCGGGTGTGCGGTTAGCTGGCTACCCGTGCTGGCTGCTTCCTTCTTAGTGTGTATTGCTACGTGTCTAAACTCCGTCTGTCTGCTCTAGTGGGCTGGCAGTTAATAAAAGGGGTAAAATAGTGGGCGGAGCCTATGTGCATAGCCGTATTATCCCCGGCAGTAATGTGAACCCAACAAAGAAACAATAGAGATGTCAAAATTCCCAGAACCTAGTCCCCCACAACTGTCTGTAGCTGACATTTTTGATGCCAAAAATAATGCCATGGAATCAAAATGTTCAACATTGGCTAATTCTAATGCACCAAATGATTCAACATGTCCAAGGACCCCGGTGCCTGGTGCAAGCAGTTCAGGTGTGAAGAGAGGCCCCAATGAACTAAGCCCAATTGATTCCCCAAAGCCAAAAAAACCAAATTCACACAGAAGAAAGTGAATCAGAAATATCCTTGAAAGTCCTACTACAAGAAATCAGATCTCTAAAGGACCCAATGACTCATGACATAGCAAGTATCAACTCCAACCTTCAGCAAATACTGATACAATAAAATAAAATCAGTTATCCATCACAAACCTTGAAGCCAAAGTAATGGCTGTGACAACAATTGAAACTAAAATTCAAACCTACAATGACAAAATGGTAAAACCTGAGCAGGAAAACAACCAACTCAGAAAAAGGCTTATGATTTGGAAGAGGCAAACAGACATAAGAGAGTAATAGTTTATGGGGTAGACAAAGGTGGTTGGGAAAAAGGAGATGATACTAGACATCTAATAAATGAAAAATTGGCACCCACCACAGAAGAACTGGACCCAAAAAGAGCCCAACAAAAATCATCAAAGATATCCCCTCAGTCATGTGAATGAATAGGCTCATATGTACCGAACAGAAATCACCCTTTACCATTAGATTTTGATGAACAAATGGATAAAGGACACCTGATAAAAATGTTAAACTCCCCCCGAAGATTTTTGTTGAGAAAGTGTTATCACCAGAAGCATTATCATCCCAGAATATGTTAAGACCAATCTACAAGAAAGCCATAAAAATGGATGTATATTGAGGTAAATACCACTGGGAGCAAGATCTGATTATCAACAGCAAGAGATATAACACACTGAACATAAATGAGTTACCAATGGGGCTGTGCCTAATGAACACCTGCCAATGAGTAAATGAAGACACCCTATTTCAGCCAGCTTCATCCATTCAGTAATTCCCATCAGGCTAAATTCACCACTGACGACAAAACCTTCATGTGCTCTGAGCAATATATTCAATCAAAGAAGGCTGAACTACACAATGACACAACTACAGCACATAAAATCATGCAGCTTGACAACCAAACTGAAATAAAAAAAGGAGCAATGAGAATTCCTTCATTCAGAAAGGAAGAATGGGAGGCAAAAGCTGAAGAGCTAGTACATCCAGGGATTATTGCAAAATTTGAACAGAATCCCATGCTCCTGAATATTCTATGGAACACTGGCAACAAGCTTATTGCAGAAGCCACTAAAGACACCATGTGGGGCACTGGCCTAACTTTGCATCACCCAATGACACAAAATCCTGATCAATGGAGTACACCTGGCATAATGTCAAGAATACTAATGGAAATACATAATACATATCAATGAGATACAGAATTAACAGTCATCACAAGTGTACTGTAGGGTCATAATAACACCCTAAGCAACAGATACTTGAGATATGCTTTCAACCTCTCTCAAGCTCCTATTCTCGCTATCACTACTGCTCAATGGGACATAAAACTCTATCATGAAAGGAGGCAAACCTCACAGTGAGTACACTGTATCCTTATAACTTATTATTACTTTCCATACACTAATAAAGCAATGACAACATACAAATGTAGAACATCACATTCTTATGAGATGATCTGCAAATGTGAGTTATCACATGCTGAAGTAAGTGGTGTTGAGATCACATACAATTGCAAGTCATCACAGCTACTACTTATATAAATGTTGTGACCAGGAAAAATTGTGAGGGATCACAGAAATGTTATGCTCTTCTAACTAAATAGTAAATAAAAGTAAAGGGTTGGGCATGCACCTACCCATTTCTCATCATGAAAGCTTACAGGTATTTTGTTACTAATTTATTGTTAACTTCAGTCTACTTTGCACATAATCACTCTGCACATTATACTGGTATCATGGCCAACCAAATGTCTGTACACCTAAATGTGTTTTTCTAAAAGTGCTGAAATACTTTTTGATTATCTAAACAGGCCAATTGACTAGCATATCTCTCATGATGGTATGTGGAATGACTCATGTGACTACCATGAAATAAATTTATTAATTAGTATGAATAAAAATAGTAATAACTTATTAGTCATGCAGCATAATATCTGTGGACTCATGTAAAAAATGACAGATCTTGGCATGACACTGAATAAATTATGAGAACAAGACAGTATAGTGGATGCAGTATTAATGCGAACTTTCCTCAATGATACCAAATCAAAAAATGCTGAGGAATGTTGAGGAATTCTCCTCAAAGATAATATGAAATACCAAATAAGAGAAGATCTATCCACAGGCACTATGTATGAAAGTATATTTATAGAAATTGAAAACAGGAATAAAATAAAATCATACTAGGCTTGCTTTATAGACCACCCAGCACTGGTCAAAAACTTTTCATTATTGAATATAATAAACTACTGCAAGCGCTATTATCAGAAAGTAACAAAGAATTCCTTATTGGAATAGACCAAAGCCTAGATTTATTAAAAAGTGCTTTGCATTCCAATACTCAACACTTTTTAGACAAAAACCTTGACTATGATGTACTGCCGACCATAACAAGACTGATGCGAATAACTAAGACAACAGCAACACTTATTGACAACATCTATATATCAAAAGGCTTACAGGGAATGTTTGAATTGGGGATATTATTAAGTGATCTATCAGATCACCCACTGGTATTGCCACTTATTAAGAACTGTAAGCTAAGTGACAACCAACCTTTAATCTTTGACACCCAAAACCTAACTGATAAAGAATAAATAGATTGACAAATGAGTTAGATGGAATTAACTGGCATCACATCATACTCTTGGAAGAAGATCCCAGTATAGCCTTCAAGTTATTACAAAATGTAATAGATGAAAAACTAGATAAAATTGCCCCAATTCACAAAGTACATATCAATGGAAAATGCAAGTTAAGCAAGCCCTGGATGACCAAGTCTCAGTAAATCTCTAGAAAATAGGATGGTACTCTGTAAAAAACTCTTGATCAGGCTGCATATCTTTATGATTTTATTAAATATATATAAACAATACCACAACCACTATAACTGGGTAAAGCATAAGGCAAAAGAATCTTACTATATAAATTAATGTGTTGAATACAAAAATAATACAAAGCAATTATGAAATACAATAAATCGCATATTGGGTAAAATAAAGGACAAAACAAGTGTTATTGAATGTCTTAGCATAGATGGTATATCTCATTACTCTCCAGGTTAGATTTTGAATACACTAGCTTCGTATTTTTCCTCAGTGGGATCTAAACTAGCTAATACTATCCTGAAATCAAAAACCTCGATAAGCAAGTACTTATCAAAAATCCTACATTCCCATGAAACATTATTTTTAACACCATGCTCAGCATATGACATAAACTTGTTAATAAAAAACTGCCAAATAAAAATAGCAGTGGTTGTGATAATATGAGCAATATCCTTCTCAAGAAAATAGGTCCACGCCTCCTTATTCCCCTGACTCATATATTTAACCAGTCACTCTCCAAAGGCCAATTCCCTGATGCCATGAAGATAGCAGAGGTCATTCCACTGTACAAGAGTAAAGATCATAGACAGGAAAATATTACAGACCAATCTCTCTATTAATCACAAAATCTAAATAACTAGAAAGAATAGTTTATATTCAGCTTATGAAAGTTGTCAAATAAAGTTTTATATAAAAGTCAATATGGCTTCCATAAGGCTTGATCCTGTCAAGATGTGATACTCAAACTTGTAAGCAATCTGCTAAAAAACTGCAAACAAAAGCATCATAGTATTGGTGTATTCCTAGACCTATCTAAGGCTTTTGGTATGTTAGAACATGAAATCTTATTATCAAAACTATCTCTGTATGGAATCAGAGGCACTTCTAACAATTGGTTTAAAAGCTATCTCAGCAACAGAACTATACAAGTAAAATGCAATACAGAATCTAATCTGACACAAACAAAATCAAATGCATACAAAATAGAATATGGAACTGCCCAAGGAAGTAATTTTGGTCCATTACTGTTTATTGTGTTTTGTAATGACACTTACAGGGTAGTAGAAGACTGCAAAACCATATTATTTGCTGATGATACAACAATTTATTTTTCACATGAAAACAAAAATTATTTGAGGTATTGTCTTATGGAAGACCTGCACCAATTAAGTGACTGGTTTCATGCTAATAAACTCTTCCTAAATCTGACCAAAACAGTTAGTATCTATTTTCAAAATAAATGCTTCGACCTAGAGCAATTGAAATTAGCTCATGGTGTAATCAATAAAGCATTACCATTACCCATTGTAGACAGATTTAAATGTTTGGGCAAACAAAATTTAGGACAAAAGACTCATAAATATAATACTCAACTCAAAAACTTGCCAAACATTCTCCCTTATAGTAGTAAAGAATTAAACAACAGTTATCTATGCTCTAGTCTAAGTAAATTTCAATATCTGCTGGTAAAACTATTACAAACTAAAAAGCGCCACTGTTTTGTCAAAGGTATTAAGTGATATTTGATGAATACTAATTAGAACAGAACTAACAGCCATCACATCTGTCAGTGATCATCTATCACTTAAAATTAACACACAATCTTCATCCTTTTCACTGCCCCTCAAACCATCACAATTATAAGTCATCACCTGCACTAGTTTGTATGATTGTGAAAATGGTTATGATGAACAATTAAAAGTCACAAGTGATAGAGTGATGTATTGCCTAGAAATCCAGATATACTACTGACCTAATTAAACATGTGTGCCAAGACTACTACAAGATAACAACATGGCAAATGCAGACTTCACAAAATATAATGAATGGTGTCAATCCATGGTGAAAAGACTCCATTATGACTATAATAAACCAGTACCATACACCACCAAAGTCAGAAAGATTCCAGAGGGTGAAAATTTACTACAGAAACTATGGCAAAGATCAGGTATCTACACATGGTGTGGCCAGTTTATCAAAAAAATTATGATACCCCAAATCTTTGTGTTGATAGTCTGTTCAATATATTTGCCAGTTGGAATGCCCAGTATCCTACTGTTGATGGAATACAATCACAATTTGATGATTACAGTAAGATGGACACCGAAGAATTTGTGGATAGTACTAAAGACATTCTAGAGAAAAAAATCACTTAGTTATGCAGAATGGTCTTACAATATAAACATGTGTACTGTACATCCCCACAAAATTGCCCTGTTTATGTTGTGCAAGATGCTTAGAATTGACACAATGGTGGAGCACACTGGAGGTGTTTGGTCAATGGTAGCAGAAGATTATACAACAGATCTCAACACATTATGGCTCACATGCAGTGAACACTTAATATATGTCAGTCATAACATGTACGTAAAACTCCAACCAAGAGAAAATCCACTCCTACTGTGCCAGGTCATCAATGAGTGACTACCATATTCACTGTGTTTAGCAACAGGCCAAGTGAGACATCCAAAAAAATATGCAAAAGGGAATACATTGAAACCAAGCTATGAAATGGATGTAGATGCAATAGATGTAGTACTGCACTGGGTTGAAACACAAATGACCCATGGATATCATACACAATCTAGTGTCACTGGTACAAGAATAGTATATGTTGATGAGGATATCACCAACACCAACTCTGGCCATGACCTTTCATTCAATGGTATAATAGGATCAATAACCTTGCTCCCTGACACTACTCATGACTACAATATAAGGAGTAAGGGAGAGATCCCAGTACCAGCATTTGGTACTGGCTCACTTTCTGAGGGATCTGTATTGGGTGATGAACAACAATGGATGGAAATCCTACACAGTAAAAAATCCAGAAAACAAACACAATCTAAAATGGCACATTTGGCATCTGTATCAGTTAGTACTCCCAGTGCTATTCCCAGCACAATGACTCCAATCCATGTGCCATCAGCCAGATATTATACCAGATCTAAATCAATTCGCACATCATGCCCATCGAAGCCGACTCCTGTTAAAAAGGAACCACAAGAGAACTGGAAATGATCAACTGGCACAGAGACTCTGGCTAAACCAATTCCAGTTAAAAGGGAAGTGCATGGACAATCCACAAGGTCAACTTGTAACTTATGAGTAATGATGCATGGTAAAAAGGAAAAGTAGGAAATATATTCTATTCAGCCTGTGCCAATCAAAGTGCAGTGACTGTAAAACTCTTAACACTCACTATGTGCAGGTAATAATCTACAAGTGTTCTCCCATTTCTGACAGCTGAGTACCTAAAATGGACCTGAAGAAGAGTTTATCTATTTGTCTGAACCAGTGCTTATCTACTAACTTTAATGGAGAATGTTTATATACATGTTGCTAATTTCTGTAAACTCTGTATAAATGCTACTATCACAAATTACTTAGACTGTTTACAATTGTGAGGCATCACATGGGAATGACAAAATTGTGATTACTAAAAACTGTGAGTTATCACATTTCAAAGCTGTATTTCAGAGGCACTTTAAAAAAACCCCCAACCTCATGTATTTTCTTAGTAGTATGTAACAACCTCACATATTTTCTTAGTAGTATGAAGCATATGTAACTACATGTATATTTTAAGGATAGTTTGCACAAATAGTTTTGGAGACTTGTTCTAGATAATTAAAACAGAAATGATTATGTTTGTATATTTATTCAATGATATCTATGATCTATTTTTGAGAATGTATAAGATAATCACAACAAATCCTGGAATTATAAGTCATCACTGGCCTAAAAGTTCTTTTAGTGATCCATGTAAAGTTGCATATTGGCCATTACCAGTTACCAGATATCACAAAAAATCACAATAAAGAACGCTACCCATATTGCACTATTATTGTACAATATTTATACATGTAAATAAGTACTAGTATAGCTATGTTTAAATTCTTTCAATTGGGTTCCGAAACCAACTAGTCAGCACAATTGTAAGATTTCTTTTGGCACCAGCTAGAATTTAATCACTAACTGATTGGATATTGCAAATGCTGTGCAAAGTTATAACAACTTACTACAAGCAAATAATAATAATAATAATAATAATAATAATAATAATAATAATAAATGCACTTTAGTGTTTTGTATTTTACTTTTCAGGTCGAAATTGGCACGGGATGCATTGATTTAGCTTCATTCACTATTGACTACGGGAGTACGGTTTTTCACTGTGAACAAGTGCAGTACATTACGGGTGGTATTGGTGCTGCAGTTCTGCTCATTGCAGTCATTGTGCTTGCTTGCTACAGATTCAGGAAGAACTGGTTAAAAAGAAACCGTCCAAGACAGGGACAACGGATAATGAAAATACCCTGGAGATACCCTCTTATGCCACAGGTAAATCTGTAACCTGTCTATTTCAGTTTAATAATCATTCAAGATCCAAAATTCTCATGTTTATTGTTTTCAATTTTTGTTAGACTAGGAATCTCTCGCCTGCACTCTTACTTGCTTGCGTGCAGTGAGGGTGCGAGACCTGCCTTTTCAAAAGAATTTCAAATCCTTTTTTTTAAGTATTTCTTGGACCAGGGTCCATTTCTGGGGCCACAGATTACCCCTGTTTTGGACTTCGTGTGACTGTCCCCAAGGGTTTTAAATCCAAGGTGGATGTCTCACTTGCACTCTTACCTGCTTGTGTCTGGTCTGACATCTGTCTTTTCTTCCAATACAGGAGGAAGTCCAGCATGGCTGGCTTGGCTTCTCTCACATGCATCAGACAGTGTGTTACTAAGTCAAACGTGCTAACCAACTGAGCTATTCCACCCCCCTAATTCTTAAATTCTTAATGGAACCCAGACTTTCTAGAAATGAGCTTCACGAACGCTTTGTGTACAGGATAAAATGTTCGTTTCAGCTCCGGAAACTAATTTCATTTTACGAACAATAGAAATTTACGTTGTGAAAACAAAATAATTTCAGGCTACGTTTTTAATGTGCTATTGTTCTAAAGCAGACAGGAATTTAATTATACAGATTAAGTAGTTTTAAGACTAAGCCAAATTGTCAAACTAGAGTCATTCTACGCTACTTTATCTCTACAGAAAATGTTCTGTATCCCAGTTTTAGAAATGCCTATTATTTACGATTGCACTTACAATTTCACTTTTAAAGACACCTGGTGGCGACAAAGGACCTAAACGAAAGAAGAAAGACCGACAAGGAGTCAGGAAGATACCTATACCCTGGATTTATCCACGAATGCCTGTGAGTGTATGACACCTGTAATCCCTAAAAATGAGTTTTCTGAAATATTGTAAAATAAACGTCACATACAATATCTCATAGAAGTTTTGGTTGGGACAGACCTATTGTGCAGCTAAATAACCCAGATATAAAGATTGAGAGTAGTATTCTAATGAAACAATATCTTTTGCAGATGCAACAATCAGGTAATGTCACAAGTATGCAGGGTCAACAGACAAGCAGTCACCGACCAGCAGCTGTACAAACTCCTGCAGCACAGAATCAGCTTGTGTACAGTTATCCGGATGTTGAATCTGCACCAATGCAGCAGGTGAGTTACTCTGAGTCATGTTGTAAGATCTTGTCAGGAACAATGGCATTTCACGTTGTGTTTTATGTGAAAAAATAGCAAAGCGTGAATATCTTTTGTTCTTTTAAGGTACAAAAATTGAAACTCTATTATCCGAAAATCAGGAGACAAGAAGGGCAATAGTACTTTAAATAATTTTGACTTCTTCAACTTTACAATATTGAGCAAATGTTAAAAGATTACCTTTTTGCAATTACGTTTTATATTTATATCTTGTAGGATTATGGGCAACAAACATCTCCAATAGGATTTGGCTATCTGGATATTATTCCAGAAGAATCCAGGCATACAGACCTAGGATATTTGCAGCCAACACTCCAGTCTGGATATTTGTATATGGGTGACTCTGGTAGAAATGCATTCTTATCAAATGTATATGACAACAGCCAAGCTCAAAGAACTTCCCCTGTGAAAACTTCCCATAGACGAAATCAAGGTTGGCCACCGTATGATAACAAGTTACATTACCCCACTCGACTGCATGCGATATCTCACACCTCAAGAAACAATGACCTATCGTACAGGTTGCATCCTAGTAGGATTGACGCATATACATACATGTACACATAGACAAGCTGGAGGCCATATTTCTCTAGGTTATGTCAAATCGGGTGTTCCTCACTGAACCTATGTTAAACCAGTAATATTAAAAGAAAATCATGTCCAAGTAGGGAACAAAGTGTAGCGTGTATTTACAGCCCGTCAGGTGCTGCCACAATTGTTGGGCATCACAAAACTCCCATGCTTTACCATTGCAGTTCAACACACCATCGCATAATTTTAGACATAAAATCGGGCTTTGTTGGTCATACTTTGTACCCTACTGAGCAAACTTAGTTCTCATTACCAAGTGAGATAAATGTGGAAGGAACTCTTAGTTCGTGCCGATTAAACGGTCACATGATTGCATCATTCGTCTTTCAGCAAAATTTCAGCTTATCTGCTGTTAGCACCTGCAGTTGATTGCTGATGCATGCATCAATAACGAATCTATTTTTGAAACAAATCCCTTTACCAACGGAAACAATCAGAAAGATAATCAAGAGTTTTCCCAATTTCCCTGCCTAATTCCCTGCCTAACTGGTGGCCATAATATTGATAATAAACTATTTCTTGAAATCTAACTAGTTTTTTCAAAATGTTGGTAACTAACAAATTATTGTTTTAATTTATATCAATTAATAGTATTTTACTATTTCTAGTCACAGTGAAATATTCACAAATTACATAAGCAACTAGAAATAGGAAATGAAATTAGCCTAAATTAGGCAGATTAGGCAGGGCATGAATTAGGAAAAAACCTCTAATAACTGTAGTGTGGATATATATGATTTCCTCTCGAGACCTTGAATCGAAAACAATGTTATAATAAACCACAAAATGGAAATTGTTTCCCTTTGTACTATTGTACCATTACCCCGCTTTGTTACTATTCATTGTGATTGGTTGAGACACGACGTTTATTATTAATGTAATGTATAAATGTGCTTTACATGGCAGAAAATCCTTATTAAATCTAGCCAGACTTATATACCTGGTCATGTCCTCACTCTCCACATTTAAGTTTTAAAAAGGAACTTCCTGTGGTGCCAGATCATCAGGTTGCTGTTGGATGTTGGGCCCTCCGCAACAATTGAATATGAGCTCAGTGTGAAATTTAATTGTTGCGGGGGCTAAACTTTTCATAGTAATTTCATGATTTGCCTCCTGCCAACACTTTGTTTGTAATTCTGTTTGTAATTGTAATTACAGTGGGTTTTTTTATATTGTACCATACATACATAATAACGTATCGTTGTACATGTAATGTATAAACATTTCCATTTAAATTGCTCAAAATATCACATTTTAGACTATTTACACTTAAAGAAGTACTTTTTCCTCTCGCTTCGACAATAATGGAACCTGACTTGTATAAGGATAAGGCATAAACGAATTCTGTACTTTGCTTTTAAAAAAATAAATTTGTACAAACCATAAAACACTATTGTTCTCCTTGTTGTTATTTTTTATTCTCGTGAACCCCCACTGAAACACGGTTTAAAGAAAGAGAGACCGGTTCACTCAGCCGCTGTTTTCATTTTTTTTTCACACAATCCGTACATGTACGCGTAGTAGACACATACATAGCAGTTACAACATCCGATTTTTATAAGGCGTCACCTATGAAATAGCAGCAAAGACAATTGATTAGCGCGTTTTCATAAACCTTAACGCATGGTTCTTAACGCGCCAATTCTAACTCTGAAACGTTAAGCCTGTCAACCCAACACCAAAAGTAGTGGCGTTGAAAACGCGCTGTTAGTCTTACAGATAAGAGACATATAAAATAATCTTCCTCACACCTCAAAACAAGGTTCTTAAGTTAGTTAGGGGGGTTACAATAGAGTTAACTGACATAGCAGCTACAGTTGTCCAAACAATCAATTCAATTGGGTATCTATCTATTGAAGTAATCAGCAAATATACAGTACTGGTTGGCAGCCAACAAAGTATATTAGAACACACCAGAGTTATTATTTGCACAAGAATAGGTGTTGTTGATTGTTTTATTGTTTTGGCCCCTTGAAGCCTTTCTTTTGATTCCTTTAAAGATACGAGTAAATGAGAATAAACAGCAGATATAAATATGAGAGAAGCAACTTGATAGACCACTACAAAATAAGTACCACCTTTCAAAACAAAAGACGAATTTGTTGGGTTTACGAAAGGAGTACACAGCCTGAAGGGCTCTGGAATAGCTACAACCCAAAACAACGTTCTTGTCGTAATTGAAAATATTCCCGTTATAATATAGAGACATGTGATGCATCTTAAAACAAAATCACTTTGTTTGAATCTGGTGCTCATCGGATAAATTACAATCATCAGCCTCGAGACTGACAAAAACATCAACAACAATGGAGACAGTAAAGTGAACTTGAGAACAAGAGTATGTAATACATTGCAAAGAATACTTGATCTCCATTTCTCTTCATTCAGTATAAAATCTGTGTCATAATGAATATCTACAGCCCATAACATTGAGAGTTACAAAGCAGGTGAAAAGTTTAAAAAATTTAAGGCCAACACGGTGTGTCCAAAAGCTCTAGTCTTGTCTTTATCTTTATGATCTCGAGCTTTTTGTAGTATGATAGATATTGTATTGAGCAAAAATATCAAAAGAGAAAAAGCCAAGATTGGCACTCTTATGCCTGTGTTAAACAAAAGATTAAGACATGAACTATACCAAGGAACCTTTGCGTTATATTTCACATTGCTGGGAATTACACAGCAAATTTGGTATGCCTGTGTGTAAATTAGCTTCATCTGTACTTGCTTCAAGGCATCCTTATGCACTTTATTGAAAATTATATTTCCCATAGAGAAAAAATGAAGTCTTGGTGTATCTACTATTATGTTTTCAAAAATTGTTGATATTGAATTTTGCCTCAAGTCTACATATTTCAATGAAGATAAATTGTGAAAGGCCCTCTTCTCAATTTTAGTTGTGGCATTGTTCTTGAGATTTATTCTCCTTAAGGTGATTATATTGTGGAAACAATGTGACCTCAACTTGTCCACTTCATTAAAACTGTAATCCACATCAATCACTAATATCTTTTCTAGCATTATGTCACATATTAAGGACAGATTACAAAACCTTACGGTTAGCACTTTCACGTCCTTAAACTTTTTGTGTAACCTTTCAATGTCATATAATTGACATTTTTCTAAATCAATCACATTGTACAGATGGTACGACCCAAAAGTGTAGATTGGAACATTAACATCATAGCATCTTACTGCCAAGCCAAGACAGTAACAAATAGAAGGACATGTTTGGTCATGCAGTTGGCAAGACATTTCATCATCATTAAATGGACAGTTATATTCTTTATCACAAACTGAATTCAAATGGATACAAATTTGTTCTAGCACACATTTATGATCTGATGACTCATCTGTACCCTGAGGACAGTCCCATTTACCATCACACACATATGACCAAGGAATGCAATGGAATCCAGGAAATTCGAACATCATGTTGCATTCAAAGTCTCTACACTGTTGAATATGTTCACCTGTTCTGCATGGAATTAAGATGCCAAGGGTGTTTAGTCTATATGTGCAGATATCTGAAATACTATAGCATTTACTATGTCCCTCAATACATGGTAATTCATTTGGCTTAGAACATGAGTATAAACTTTGATTTATATATAAGCACAGATTTCAATTGATATTCATCATCAGCATCATTACCACAGTCTGCTACTAAGTCATTGTCCAACAATTGGTTAACTATAATGTTGGTTCCACAAAAGGAATATAATTTTGTGAAATTTTGATTTCTTCAGACAAAGTAGAAAAATGATATAACTCACATTTACCATTATGTGACATAAAATAAAAAGCAGAACATTTTACTTTGGCAGAACCATCTTTCAGCCATTTGCACTTGTTTGTGTAGTAAAGTGATCCATTCTGGAATTCACACTCGCAATTACTTTCATCAAAAGCTGGACCCGGACAGTCAACTATACCATCAGAAACATAGTGATAGGAAATGTAATTGCCATCAAGGTAGTGGAATAAATTGTCTTCTGTTGATGTGCTGATCATTTGATCTGAACAAATAAACAGTCCCTCAGTTGGTCTATTTTCTGTTCTTTCGAATTGGTATCTGTAGAAATTCAGATACCTCTGATGGGAAATTATCAAACTTAAATCTGGTGAAAATATTTGGGGAAATATCACATTCACTGCATCAAATAAAACTTGAAATTGTTTTATGTGTGATTCAGTGTCAGTAAAATCCGTCATTGATTTGTTGCATCCTTCTTTCAAAACAACTCTGTTGCTGTGCCATATAAACAAGTAACAAATACTGTTAACATGAATGTAAGAAGTATTTGGGCAAATCCTTAACTCTGGTTGCGTTTCAATAAGAGAGTCATTACATTTGTTCTTCACTTGACATAGTACATCTCCTGCTACTGGATCATCACAGCTTACAGAAATCCATTCCGGTTCAGCCAGATTCAGTAACAACATGAGAGTGCAATTCACGTGCTTAACATTCCTTGGGTGTAAATATTTTTGAGCAGTTGAGATGAGCTTTCGGTCGACAGTATTGTTAAACAGAAATTTGCAGTGGTCTGGACTTGGAAAATCCCTCTGCCATTTAAATCCCTCATGGAAATTTTGAAACCAGCAATTTTCCCCGAATCTAACATAACGTGGCAATGTGCTATATTTAGGGGTAAGATCCTGACCAAAAAGTGTGTTCTTTCATAGCTGATAGGAAAGCGGAAAATCATAGGACCATTTGAGTGTACCCTAAAAAGATAAAATCATATAATTTAGATAATAAACAATAATTATATACCTTCACGTATTCAGAGACTCGATAGTGTGATGAGATTTCACGACCTTAACAATTTTAAAAACGCTTTTAAAAAAAATGCCCAATAACAAAACCTTACCTTGTAGCTCTGGCTTATGGAAAGACCAATATATATAGCCTGAATTGGTGAGAGAAAGCGAGCCAACTTAAAATGCTAAGAAAATGCTAAGCATTCAGAATTTTGTCTATTGGACCAACGTCTTTTGGGAATAATAAGTATTGATTTTCGTAATTCATTGTTGCAGGGACCAAGTTTATACACAAGTGGATGTGATGTACATGTAATTCACGGTAATTACAAGGTATAAAATAATCATAAGCCTCTTCCTGGGTGAAGTTTTTATACACTCCTTGCAACCAATACGCGATCAGAGAAATGTCCTTAGCTAGTGAAAAAGTGTTATGTAAATATTGGATATTAACTGCTAAATATTCACCGGGTATTGATACAGCACGATAATGTCTTTTTCCCCCAAACTTTAAATATGTTTGCCAAAACAACTTACAGTCAAAAGCCTCTACCCGACCAGATGAAAATCTTCTCAAAAGAATTTCTATTCTCGCTGCAAAGTCCCAGCACTGTGACTCCCCTGTTACTTTTAAAACAATTGCCTCAGTTATATTTTGAATGGTATGGCTAGTAGACAAATAAAATAAAAGGGCTGTATTCGTTAAGGAAGCAATGTTCTTTACTTTATATGCATTGTCATTGTCATGAATATGGTCTATGGACACAACAAGGTATGCATCAAGTTGATCGTGATTGCTTTTAGGAATATCAACTTTCTTAATTACAATGTCAAACCAATTATACACAGCAAGGCCATGGTGATGAAAGGAAAGAATGCCTTTGAGTTTTTGCCTTATGAACATATTTAAAGAGAATTTTGTTTCATTCCTTTCACCTACACAATATAAACTTTCAGATGAATCGGTGCATCCCGGATTGCAGCCATGGTCCACTGTTAAATTAGGCATTGAAGTCTGATGATAACATGCTTCTTCAGGATTTCCTCTTACTCTGACACCGCTGAACGCTGTGCAAATTGAAAATAATAATAATAAGATACTGTTCGTATTATTATTATTATTATTATTATTATTATTATTATTATTATTATTATTATTATTATTATTATTATTATTATT
>JBCAUI010101100.1:0-34443 GCA_038406195.1 Haplosyllis anthogorgicola
TAGGTAATATTCGGGACAAAAGTGAACTTACATGCAGCAAATATATTTATAAACAAAGATGACCTAGTTAGATCAAACATTTTGAAGTCAGAATTTAGCACCAAATTGCCCTAACACTTGAGCATGCTTAAAATTGAGTCACTTACTTGAAAAATTCCTAGAAAATTATGATATGCACAGGATATCCCTTAGGTTAAATCCACTGATTATTAGAATTTTCCAGCATAAACTTTTGAAGATACATGATGTTAAAGTTCAGTGAAAATCATGCTAAAATATGGTGGCCATTTTGTCCTTCTTCTTTCTAAAATCCGTACCATGTGACATAAAATATTTGTACCACATGACATAAATACTGGATGCTCATTGGCTGAGAGTTGTTGATGATGTCACTAATCTGACCTGGATCCAAAGTCAGGGGTCACGCTTGGAATGCTGAGCATGCTATCTTGACTTTTGGAAAATCCAAAAAATGGTCCAACTTTGCAAGGCTTGTTCATAAATGTCCGATCACTTGGAGCCACAAATTATCCATCAAAATGATCCTGATTGAGTGTAGAACAAAGTTTCATACACAGTTACATCCTGTCTAGTGTCAAAACTGAATAAAAAATCAATTTCCAGCAGGTGGTTCTTCGAAGTCAAGAAAAGTTTCAAATTTTTACAATGTCAGTAAGATATTTGATTCGATTCAGGAAGTTGATGAAAAATCCACAAAGTTGATATTAATGATCCTGAACACACATAGATCTGTTAGTTTTTCCTTAGAAGCTGTACTGATCAATGTAACTCCAAAGTTCCCCATGGAAAAATACTCACTCCATGGCTGGATTTGAAATTTTGAAGTCTCTGCATTTCCAGTAATATTTCCAGGCATTTTAAAATGATTTTATCCAGAATATTGGTCCACTTTACTTCTGATACCATGTTATGTCCGAGTGTATTTATTAATAAGACTCCAACTAATATATAATGTGAAATATTCCGACATTTATTTTAGATCCAAAATAAAGCAGCCATTCAGCTTAACATCAACTTCGAAGAACGAGGAACGCTGGCACTTTAGAGGGCAGCACACAACAGCCCCAATCGCCTGTCCAGCTCTGTCGTTCACGAGTCGACAGTGGTGTACATACTACTACATAGCAATAGTAGTTTAGTCTTTGTTGTAACTATGAATGGGCATGCTGCAGCCCTTTGTCTCAAGACACGATTTTGTTGTGCAAGAAATGATATACATGGCATTGGTGCTTTTGAATAAATAACATTGGGAAAGTATCGTAATATTTCGCTTTCAACAGGTTTGTGATACTTTAGTGATACTTTTAAACGTCTTTTTTCGAGAGTAAGCCCTGTTGATGTTCACCTTGTTTGCTACTTTATGGCCAAATTAGGAAATATTTTCCCATATTTAAGACGTCGGGTTATTGAGTCTGCACGGGGCAATTGTCCGTGTACATCTCATTAAAATACACATAATAATAACCTGTATTTAAGGTGTCATCGTTTTGTTGTTGGTTCTTTCATTAGATATTGTGGTTGTGGACTAACTAGTGCTACAGATAGATGAACGATAAATGAGGCTAATTCCCATACTTGTCATACCAACACCATTGAGCTCAGCCATGCCGTATGGTTAGAAGGGAAAACGACTCAAAAAGGTAGAGCTATGTTGTGGTGATAAAGCTATGCAGCCTTTTCACTTGAATATACTTCAAGGACAGGTTAAGGTCTCTTGGGACGATTGTTGAGCATACCATGTATCAAAGGCACAGATTTTTTGATAAGCTAATACTGGGGATAACGTAGATGAGTCTTCATTTGGGGACCTAATCATTGGGTCACAACCGACTCATCAGCATTTACGACGAGTCACGTGTTGTAAACCGCATTTATTGCCCTAGAGGTGGTTGCCCTAAACAGGGTCTGTTGTGTACTCTTACATGTGGCACGACTTTGTTCTTTACAACTCTATCGTTAAAGAAGGGAAAGTAAAATAACATTATGTTCAAAGTCTGAGGAGTGCAGGGTCAGGAGGAAGTGTGTCGGGTGCAAAAGGGCAGGTGAAGTTACCACAAAAACATAACTTTTAGTAATTATTTTTGGTCATTGATCCATGACAGTTGGAAAAGAACACGAAGTGCATCAGATTTCAAAAATAACGTTAATTATCTTCACAAAGTTTTTTTCTGCAGGAATTTCCCGTTGTTCTATTTGACCTTCCTTTTGAAGGACTGTGGTCCATTTTATGGGGCTTTTAATACTCTTTTTCACCCAGGGGCGAATTTAGGTCTGCAGTGTGGTATAGGGATTGTATTTTTACACATTGATCATATTTTGGACGATATGATTTGTGGTCTCATATTAAAGGAGCACTTTCGCATACAAGAAATCCCGTATTATGTGTGAAAAATAAAAACGTAATTATTGGAAAAATAGTACTAAAATAACACTTTGTCATCAAGAGAACAAAATGAATAGACATTTCTACGGGGAATACCTGTAAGTATTTACACCAATACCAATTAACAGTCACCAGTGTACTGATCTTCACAGAAGCAGATTAAAGTGTGTAATTAACAGATTCTTACCGAGTGACCATTGTACATAAAAGCTGTGTACAAATCCTTAGCATGGCGCCAATCATCACGTTAATTACTGGATAAGTAAATAGGTAGTCAAACGTGTTACATGGCTAATGCTTAATGGTGATGTTGATACTGATAAGTACTGAAAATTCCGGAACAGCACAACTTTTATGTATGTACATGATGTAACGTTTACAAATGCTCACGTTGACTGGAAGGAAATTGGTGCATGCCCCGTGTACAAAATCAGAATCTGTGCAGGAGAGCTCGGAAAAAAGGTATGGCTTACTTTATGCTGATAGGTTTGAATACTTTAGTATGCATGCATACCCTTTACTGCCGTAAGGGAATATTTTACACCAACAATTAGAATGTTTGATAAATGTAAAATTTGAAATAATACAGCTCTTGCAACTGGTAATCGTGATGAAAGTAAATTTTATTTATTTAAAAATTGTCTGAAACACAAAATAATTGCATTAAGATGGTCCCTGTACATAATTTGTATGAGCTGGTAAGCCTACAGATAGACATGCAAATGGACACATTCCTTCATGGTATAGAAACCCAGACATAAACAGTTAATGTAAATATTTTGCTTAATGCTAATCGATGGCTTTACCTTTGATTTCATAGATTTAATACTTGAATGGCGCATAATACGTGTAGTTAAATATTCCGTGGGGCATACTGTATACAGGGACAAATTGACCAGACGGTACAAGATTGAAATATCAAACATATCAAAATTGGACACTTTCTTAAGGAATATGCCCCATTCTTATTCAGGTTTTTGCCCCTGTTGATTTTTTGCTGTACAGGAGAATGGTTTTAGATGATGGAGGATAAAATGGCATGACAATGTCCAACATCTTTTTGAAAAGATACTTGAAGTATCCAGTCAAAATATGGAACTGGGCTGTCTAAACTACAAATGAATTGATTCTACATGTATCTAATGATAGTTAATATCAAAGCAACATCGGCCAAATGTTAGCAGATAACCAATTTTTTCCCAATTTACCTAGTTTGACAAACTATATGCAAACAATATGCAACTTTACTTGTACGCAGCTACTTTATCAAAATTGGAAAGGGACTTTGGCACCCAAATTGAACTTGAACCAAGTTGAAACCCATTTTTATTTATCCGTGGTCATTCTTTTGTGGTATTTTGGAAGCTTAACACCACACAGTGGCCAGGGATCACATAATAGTACATGTGTGCGGTAGTAAGCTTTCGGCATGCCATGTTAGGTACATGGTCAACACAGTATATTTGTTGACCGTGAGGTAAGGAATTAATTTCAATCTTTTACACAAATAATTCCTTGGTTTATATTGTGTCCAGAACCTGTGATAAAATTGTTGTGACTTAACACGTATTGCTGTAGCTTAGCATCGTAAACAGAACTTTGAGAGACAAACACAATGTTTGAGTATCGGTTTTGATGTTGCCTTACAAAGAAAGAACGAACAAAGAATGACCTTCCAAAGGTAACATATACACGTACTCTTAAAAACTGTGATTTTCAAATGGATTGTCCCAACCAAAATTTAAAATAAGGAGACATGACTGCTGATAAAAGGTAAAATATATCATCAGATAGTTAAACAAAGAGTTCCTAAGTGATCTTTCTGTTTAGGACAAATTTTTTTAACTACGCTATGCAGCTCTTCAATGTCCTGGTCATTTGGTCAACTCTTTTGGTCAATTTTATCGTTTGTCTTAAGATCTACGAGAATTTAACACGTATGTTTGAGAGTCTCTGTATATTTACATTCATTAATCAAATGTTTGTTGAACTTCTTACATTAATAGATTAATCTAATATTTGCTTTCACAGTTCATTTCACTGGTCAAATGGTATTTGCTTGTAAATTTTATTTTTCAAGAAGAGTGTAAGTGAGACTCTTGCGGATATTTAATTAAACGCGCGATATGGCTGCTAAGTCATGCGTACTCACGCCTGGATTCAATAACGTACGAAATGGAATATTATAAACCTTCAATAAAAGAAATATAAAATATAAGAGAAATCACTTTATCCTGTTGGAGATTGAACGAAACTCCGTATTTATGAGTTTATATTGGGAATTCAACTTTAATTAAAAACAATCAGTCTTTAAGCTGTCAATTGGAACATGAAGCTGCAATCCTCTGATTTGTAGGGGAAAATCATTGTGATACAAAATTTCCCACAGATGGCAATCAGTTCGTGTAAACAGATGATGTTGACTGGATTTAGGTTAAAAGTTTATCTACATTTATTTTCTGGAACAAGATAAGGAAGTCCCGTGCTAATATTATTACAGCCTATACAAAGCGGCACAAGAGTTAAAGTCTACCAATTGTAGATATCTGGTAGGTCAGGGGATTACCGTATTAGATATGGTGAGGTTGCAGTTTTTCTTTTTTCTCATGACCAGTTTCGGAGGGATACATCCAGCCGTGCAATACTGAACGTTTTTCAGTTCTAAATTTGGACTAGTTTAAGCAATTACATAAGTGAGTAATTTATTGTGTGTGTGTGTGTGTGTGTGTGTGTGTGTGTGTGTGTGTGTGTGTGTACAGACAGAGAGAGGGTTGCTTTTAATACTACACTTGTATATCAACTTACCAGAAAAATATACTTTCAGGAAATATAATTGTTTGTCAGACACTCAAGGCAGGCTGTTATTAAATTCAGTAGCAATATAATGTGAATTTATTGGTAATATAACATCACCTTTTGTAAATAACGAAGCAATATTTATTTCACTTTTAAGCATTTACAAGAACACTTCATTAATAACCTTTGTATTTAGTACCATTGTTATCTTGTACTTATTGATCAAACAAAAGTGAAAATCATTGGCGACCATAGAGTAGCTCTCGCCAATGACCATTTTGCATTCATGGAAACGAACTGGTAGATAGAAATTCTTTAAAGTTTTCACAAATCAACGAAAATCAGGAAAAGTAAGAATTAGGGTAATTTGTTCGACCAACTTTCACTGAACAAAAACAGTGCTATATTGATGTCAGTGTTTCGAGCCAAGTACCTGAATTCAAAGTCAACCTGCATATCTAAGAATTATTGTATTGGGCATACTTTTCAACTGATATCCATGTACAGTTGCAAGTGTAAATGTTCCCACGTAAGACGTTAATTCGATCTTGGATCATGAAACTCATATCTACTTAAATCCACTATAATACAATTAAAACGGTGTAAGGTACATATGATAGTCTTACTTTGATCCTATTAACTTAGGGATAAAGATATTTAGCCCAAGCAGTAAAATCTCTTAGCAATAGTGGCGCCCATGGAGGAAATCCTATCATCAACTGATATAAGTAGTGTCATATAATATCACTCAACTGATAGTACTTATCACTCATTCACAGATATAAAGCGTGATTTTTCCTACAACACGTATGCACTGTATACATAGAGACTGCACTGAGACAAGTGGTTATGTCAATATCCTACTAATATCTTCGGCATACTTCTCAAAAGTTCGCATACAAATACGGCGAGCTTGCTTTACTTCACTTATGGTGTTAACCCATATTTAACATTGCCGCTTGGGGAAAGAGTTCACATAAAGAAAAACACATTAGCGAGTGTTTGCGACCACGGAATGCACTGACGTTTTTTGTCTTCATTCAATAAGGACTTTTTGTGGTATTTTGAACATTTGGAGAAAAAGACAAGAGTGTACCACAAGGAGATAATTTAGCAACACAAAAGATTTTCTCTAAAAAGCAGCTAAAGTTCCTAAGGCACACTTTACACTCTAGCACTATAAGGAAAAGGGAATTGGTATCAACACGGCAGACTACACATCATTACTAAACTGTTCATGTCCTCTGATGTCAATAGCTTAGCTGAGCCATGAACTCACAAACATATTAGTTTTTATGCGCTTTGACATTAGACGTACAAGTCTCAGTCAATTGGAAATCACTGGAGGAGATGCATATTACTTCTCCGGACTACTAAAGGTATCTCACAGCATATTTGGACATATTACTTTGCTGGGTACAATACCCTACCTTAGAACAGGTAAGGCGTACAGGCATTATACTTTTTAGAAGAAAGAATGGGTTGAATTTAATATTGTTTCTGAAGTTATGCTATAAGAAATCATGCGTAAAAGATGAAAATATAAAACGTCCAAATATGGAAAGTTTCGATAACTTGATTAAGTTTGCAAAAGGTGGTAACTTGGCTGACCGACAATTCACTGAGAAGATAAAGGAATCAACTGATTAGATCCTCCCAAGTCTAGCCTTTCATAGACTCCTACTATTTAAGACAATAGGTTATGATCGTTTCGTTTTTATTGCTTAAAATGAAGATAAATATACCAAAATTAAAATATTATGCATATCAAGCAATCATTTAAAGAAAACCTGTGAAAGATCTGCTCGCAAGCAGAGTGATAACATCCTGTGTATTGTTATATGATGACAGTATTGGATGTAATCTAACACCATTAGTTATACACCCCTCACAGCCCCTATACAATGTGAGATGCTATGCTTCATGTGATAGACATACACCTTATGTAAGCCTTTGTTGTGGGCTAATATTTGGTACAGCCTTTATTAGATCATTTTGAGTAAGTTACACGCCAGGAGCAAGAAGTGCCGTTTTCCTGCCATAAATTGGGATAAGATTGTCCAAAACGTAGGATATCAGTACCTATTCTTCCACAGGAATGATTTATAGCTTCTTTACTGGTCAGAGTGACGTTGATACTCTGCAATATCCAACGCAAGAGAAGTACGTGTAAGTTTTAGGAATTGAATTTTATTCTCGATCCATGGTGTATTTTACAAAACATCTCGACAGGTGGTTGTTTTTGTTGTATGTTGTATGTGGGCCTATTGCTTGTTACCAATACTTCATTGTTTCTAATGCTTTGCGTTGCGTTGAATACCATTTTGCACTGAACAGTAACTTTGGATAGGGACTTGGGAACAGACAATGCAACATCCACTTTCCAACAATGATATCAATCATCTTGAGTATGCCCATCCATTGTGTGATTTGCTACCCAAATCTTGTGCCCATGGATGAGAGCACCATAATTGCTTGTTGCATTATAATTTAGGCGGACAAAATGGCAACATATTGTTTGACACGTCAAAACAACACATGGATCACTTCTAAGTGAATTAGAATGTAGAGCATGTCTGCACAACTGAGATGTTCTTTGTGTTTTATGACACGTGAAAGTTATCCTGATGGATGTATCTCTTAAAATTCCTGCACAGTAGAATTCTTTTGGAGCCAGGGGATGAACGTCCAAAATTGGGAAGGAATTTCAGATTTATCCATAATTACAGTCGGTAAGACTGATGACAATAGGTTGCAGTATGATGTTATCCCACAAAGTCAAATGTCTTCCCAATACCCTCCAAATGGTTGCTTCAAGCATTACACAAACACTATCATTGAATTTCGTATCTCTGTGTAAATGAGTTCAAACTTTAAAAGGGACTTTCCCTTTTGCCAAAAGATCCTACATAGGAAGATGGCGAAATCGGAAGTCTTGCCGAGTGATAATACAGCACACGGTTGAGAGAGTTAATTCGATAAGTGCGACACAAATCCAAGGTAAATACACTGCTATGTGGGCGGAAAGTTTGAGGTTAAGCACATGGTGACATGCAAACGTTGATATAGACAGATATGTACAACAAATGTTGCCATTATCTTAGAGATGACTATCTGCAGTGTATTGTATCGGAGGGTGGCAAGGTGAATGGTGCTGAGGGTAAAGTACCACTAATCACGGAACCGCAAACAATACACAACATGATATTATTCATTCATTTATTGATATTATAAAGTCATGGGAGATGTGGTTGAGTTATTTTTATATAACTGGTGCAGAAATGTTAGTAAATATTAACTTTTACAACGCACTATTGTTACGCCGGTTTCCCATGCTCAGAATTCGTGTCAAGTTGTCATATCTAGCGATGAACTAAAAAATGGAAATTGATCTAACAATACAAGTCATGAGACAGTTATCAGCATGCAGGAAATAATTTGTTTTTGTAAATACGTACACAAATGTTACTTTTACTTTTTCCTATTTGAAGACTGATGACACCTTAATTGAGACTAACTTGTTTTCTTACCAGCGGTCGTTCCCTGTCTCGTTATCATGCATGCAGGCTTTTTTATTTCTAGGTAATGGCCTTCACCCTTCACCATACGTTTTGGAAGAGACATACTTTCAGGAAAGACATGTTTCTCTTGATTAACATTTTAGTCACTGTTGAGAATGTGGCAGATGCTCTTTTCATTAGGCCCTACTTTGTGTTGGACAAGTTTTGCAGGATTTCGTGAAGATGCATAACATGTTAGGTTAACATTTTGAATAATGTAGCATAAAAGTAACTATCTAATGTCACATAGAGGTTATTATTCAAGGAAAACAACACATTTCAACATCCAGTATCATGCGTTACATTTTAAACATTTGCCTTTATTCGAAGCCACAGCAATATTAAGCTCACATTCTGTAAATGATTTAATAGGTGTTGATCCTTAAGGTAAATACCGCCGTGTTATTAGATGGAGTTCAGTGCTGAGCAACTTTGTATAATACAATGATCATGTGGCATTGTGTACTCACAATAGTCCCTTAGTTAGGGATGTTGCCATCAAGTCTTGTGCTTATATACCATCTTCATTCTACCATACCAAGGTATGTCTATGTATCTATACATCATTGCCAGCTCGGATGCAAGGAGAAGTGCTAATATCTTGTAAATGGCATTGAATTGACTGAAATATTTAACAGTTTGAAAATTCAACTTTGTGGCTTCGCTTTAAATGTCGCCACGCAATAGCTTTATGGCGCTTGGATCGCGCCTTCTTTATGGCTGATTTAGGTTCATGGAGTACTTGAAACTTTATTTCGAATCACGATAAAAAGTGAACCAAATTCTGTTCACAGTCAGCTGTGGTGTGTCACATTCATTCCCTTTTCGGTTTGTGATTAAATTTGAGGCAGAGGGAAACTCCCTTTAAGGTTAGCATTTTCGAAGGAAAGGCAAATCCAATTTATTTCAATTGTGGCCAATTAGTAATATTTTCCAACAACATGTGTATTTGTGGTTAATTATGAAATTTAAAGGGTAAATAAAGAGCATAATAAGGCTGTTTGCTGAAAAGTTTAATCACTTCACTAGAATACACACTACAGCACCAGTTACTATGGTATCTGTCAGAATAGCAACAGACAGGTGGTATTCGTCCTTGGTTACGCCTCCTTATTAACTATAATTAAACTCAACATAAATATTTTAATTTGACAAATTAACAACAAAAGCACGTTGGTAAGTGGAGTTTACTTCCTGCTGTAATGAACGGCAAACCATGGACACCATTGAGCGGCAGAAGAAAAGACTTCTTCCCATTGACACGCAGTGAAAGTACAAACTCAAAGTGGTACGGCACAGGCCGGTGGGAAGGGTGTCCAGTTTTGTTCGACATTGACCCTCCCATCCTTGACACAGATTTTTTTTTTGGAAAGCTTGCGTTCCAAGTTCTTATCAATCTAACCATAATGTTATGAGACTTATCATAACAGTCGATATTTATAAAGAAGTTTGAATCTTGATGAGATTGGTCAAAAATAAAAAGCAGCTAGTGATTGGGACATTGTACTGTATGTCAGAATAGAATGTCTGAATCTATTTGTTTCGCAATTTAAACTTTAAAATGCCCTATTGTTAAGTCTTTGGTGGATTAATTATTGTTGTGGACATGGTACAGAAACACCATTAACATTGATAATCTACAATGAGAGCCTTTTCCACCATTTTAATTTTTTTGTTCAATATAAAATATTTTGTACCGTCAAACCCCATTTTGGTCTGGTTTGCACTAAGCCTTAAAGCACATCTGTGACTGTGCAGGGGTCAAATAGGTATGCAGTCCATTGATAATCCCACAATCATCTTCCATAAACACATTGAAATGCACGTTAAATCAAACATTTATTTACCATTTTAGAGAAAACACCATAGTAGTCCATATCCTACGCTTCGCAGTAAATTTATTTGCAAATGGTGGGAAAATGTTTCTAAATATGAATGGGAACCAAATCTGCAATGAAATTGAGTCAACATTGTGTGTTGATATTTCTCTTGTGATGAACTACTTATATTTGCTACATTTTGCGACAAGTTGTGTTTGTCCTTTGGCAAGGGCCAAGCTTGTTATACGTGTCATTAAGAAAAAGAATGTGGAGTTTTGAAACGGATACTTTTACGCGCTTTACGCGCAGTCTATTAGATTGCGTAAGGGAACATGGTTTTTGTCCTGAAACATGTTCTCCGATAAGAAATCACACTCCGATCAACTACGGGTTGATTTGTTGCCTGATTTGTTTCACTGTTGTGTTGAAAATGCTAAAAATTAAGCTTTAATTTTAACAATTACATGTTCTGGAGATTTCACTATTCAACCATGCTCACCAGTATTCATTAGGCTAGTTTTTTATGTAAATTGAAATAAGCAAGGCATTCTAAGTCAGTGGTGCACGTTACAGAAACACATTTCGCACTTTTATTTTTAGTTGTAACACAAAGCTGTAGATTTAACATGGACAACGGACAAAATCATACAAAAGAATACAGTTTTTCTTTCTTTGAAATTTTCTTTTGCTATGAATTGAAAAGATGAAACACTAGCCCTGAGCACAACCCTTCACACAGATCATCCTAATTACAGACCATTATCTTCTTTAACTAATAGGTTTCAAACTCGCCGACTTATCATTGGTCAAATAATTAGCATAATTACTGACTAATTATGGTATTATGTTGATAGTCTATTAGTGTCGAATTTGTTTGTATCAACTTCTAATGAGATGCTGGACAGATTGAAACAAATTTGATAAACAGGGTACTAGAAAGCCTTTGGACTGCATGGTTGGAGTGCATACTATATGTTCACAGATATACATTTAGTTGGAACTTTGTATTGAGTTAGTATTAAGAAAGACCATTTAATGAGTCAATTACCTATGAAATAAAATAAATCGAAAGATCTTTGAAAATGTTAATACAACATACATACATAACCAGCCAAAACAGTAATTTGAAACAAAAATTTAAACTAAGGACATTTTACAAAAAGAAAAGAAGAAAGATCTCTTTTCGGTTAGATTTGATATAATTTATTAACGTGTATGTTGTACGATAATTTGGTTATCACTTTACATTAGGTGATTGTGGTGACGTATCACCTTGATATATTGCTGATCCAAATAGTGACAATGTATCAAGCAAAATTTATGCAGCATAGGATTTGATTGACAGGAAACTGAAAGCAATTGAAAGCAATTCTATTGTTATTTACATTTTGCTAATACCATACTTATTGTCACTTACCTTTGAACTAGTCTACGTTTAACGTTTTGCTATCAACCATATTTACATACAGAAAATACCTGCCATTTTTAAACCTATATTTTACTTAGAGAAAGGAGTAAAAAATCTCGACCTTGTTTCCACAAAAGAACAAAAGTTATTTGCTGAGGAATAAAGTTAGTGAATTGTTGCCTGTTTTGTCTTAGCTCCAATAAACGGTTTTAAGTCAATGGCCGGGGCTTTTTATGAGAGTTGAGTTACAAACAGTTGCATCCGCGAGTTTACTTTGTCTCGCCATAGTTTGCTCTAATGTCAAGCCGCGGTGCAAAGGTATCGCTCATAAACTCTGATACATATGTAAAGGTTTGTTTTTTGTTTCATATGAATTGTATATAAAAGGTATATCGTTGCGCATAAAAACCAAGGGCTGTACTCGTATTTATTTCCTGTTATGGTTCACAGGCAGGAAACTCGGCAATAAACCAAAACGTTTAATTGTGAGTTATGTTCTGTAAACGTAATTTACTTTGATCTTTTTCATTTGTTTTATAATAAGTGCAATATTCATTGCAACGCGGAGTCATTTTGGTGCTTCTAAACAAAGAAAAATGTGCTAATATTTGGCTTTTATAAATAGAAATATAGATGACTTGTGGGCAACGCAAAATCAACAATTCAGTGGAATATTTTCAGTTTGAACTTCATTTTACAAAGCGTTTGGAAATAATGTAAACTAAAAACAGTAAACATGATTTTCATTTGGTTTAATTACTTAAAAAAAATTCTGTGGCATAACTTTTTATATACGATGTAAAGCATAAAACCTCAGCGGGAAGTTCTATTGTTGTCAGCGAATTAGTTTTCTGCTGGTGAATGACCTGAGCAGAAAAAACATGGATGCTAGTCGGTTTAATATGGAAAAATATACAATGGTACACCATGTTCGTAATTGTTCCCTGCAAAAAGAGAGTGAAATTAATCCAAGCAATGAGAAAAAAAACATTTGAAAGCAAAGTTACATCATCATGTTTTAAAAAAACGGGACTTTAGCAAAACTAATTTAAAGTGATGATGACACGCAAAGTTTAATAGTATTCATGCTGCATGAATACCAAACCGTTAACAACTCAATGTTGCGATGATACCTTCATCGTTTTGAGCCAGTACTTAGCATATTTCAATCCTTTTTGTCTTTACTTCTCTAAATGTCGTTCCTGTTTACTGCACACTTCCCATGACTCTTCACAACTTGACAGGCATCTGTTAAAGTATTGAAAACTTTGCACGGCGGCTACCTTTCGAGAGGCCATTTCAATTTTAGAGATTCTTTTGGGGATTTAGAAGTATTTCATGTTGACAGGCCTGAAACCCAACACTATGGGACTGGTGTAGCACTAACACTACAAATATTTGGGAAATTTACAAAACGGTCTGAGAAATGCCTACTTCATCTATGTAACGAAATCACCACCACAGTAGCAGCCTTTGTAATTTCAAATAAAAAGTTCCATTTTGAATTTAAGTTGCTTCAATATGGAAATATATCGACTTTCATACATCCCTAATATCAACAGATCCCAGATTGATATAAAATGTTTGGGAAATTTGCCCCTAATGACAAGTTTTATGTTACTGACGGTTGCAAATATCTGCAATAGGGCATAAGTCTTATCCAGCACCTAGTTTCTGTAAGAATGGGACCAAAAGAAGAATACCATACCTTTTATAGAAATGACCATATCTGTTTTGGCACTGGTAATTTCTGATTGGACAAGCTTCAGTTTCCGGTGGCATCATCAGCCAATTGTATTGTTTGTATTGACACAGTGCTTTCACTGGGGGTTTGTTATGAATAAAGTAAAGTGAAGTATCAAGTCAGAATCAAAACAGAGCAGCAGCGTTTGGGATCAACGTTGTATGAGTTTGCCTGGTTTAAACTTCAGGTAAGAATACGTTGAATAAAATCAATGGCTGAATGAGAATAGTTTTTTCTAATATGTCTAAAATATCTATGACTGTTGTGTCAATATTATCATGTTTCTTCCTTTTTACTTTCAGATCTTATTACCTCTGAGCCAGCTCGTGATTTAGACAAGAGATGTGAACAACGGAGATTCCACGTGAAAAAGTGAGAATCTATGGGATTTCAGCTTAGTCCCTTACAGGTCTATTGAGAAGTGTAGGAGAAGAGAGAGTGCTAAAAAGTGGCTGAGTTGCAGAGAAAGAGCTTTTAAAGTTTGAACACTGGTTTATGGTGTTATTTGTCCCTCTACACACACCTGTGACAGACGTGTTGTACATATGGTGATGAAAAAAGTTAGAATTTGTGGACTGTACGGAATAAATTCATGCAGAGGAAACATTTGTAACGTGGGACACTGAATGACATTGGAAAACACACATAATCGCATGTATGCAAACAGAAATGAGGACATTTTATAACCGTATAAAGGGATAATCAGCATACCTTGCACCGTTACATGTGAACCTGGGATTAAGGAAGATTAAGGGATTAATAACCATGTGGATTAATCTAGATATGGAGTTATCACTTCTCTATGTGGTAGCAATCTTACTCATCTGCTTCGATTCAACATTTGGTAAGTGTAAAACTCATTTTTACGGACATTCAATTGCGACCTTGTCTAATAATTTTATAAAAGACAAATTTTCAAGTATCTCCCATAAAAGCAAAACAAATTTGAAAGTAAATTAATTTAAAAAAGAATTGAAGTTATGTATAATAATGAGTTGCGAAAAATAGATATAATATCTTCAGCAATTTTTTATCTGACATAGCAACTTACTGGTGTTAAGTGGTGTTAGAATCTGGGTTAGCACTGGCCATCATATAAATATCATTTCTCACAATAGCTTTATGTTATTTCTTCATAGGAACAAATGCAATTATTCATTTAAAATTGGTCATACAGCAAAAGGTTATTTGAACAGCGCCTATTATATGGTCAACTAACTGTATTTATATGTTTACCTAGTTTGGATCAACTTAAGATCTGCTCTTTAAAAACTTTGCAAAAGTGTCTTTAAAAAGGCGGTCAGGATCAAAGACACCTTGACAGTGAAGTGTTTGAAACGTTACCGAAGGAACGGTCTTTTGGCTGTAAGCAGTTAATAGCTGTATTTAAAAAGGAATAATATGTACATATTAGATGGTACTAAAGGGCATACCTCTGCCTTTCAGAATATTTAACCTTAAAGACACAAGTACTGTTGAAATGATACTTACTAAGTAAATCAAGCAATTTGTCAAAAATGGATAGCAAATATGTAATGATCTTACGTAGAAAGGCCTTTCTGCAATGTGTACAGCGTTGAAAATTGGGATATAGACAGGCTGTGAACCATTTACAAATTTGCAGTGGCAGTTATGGTGAAGATGGAATAAAAGAAATACCTAATATGTTATAACATATCTGAACAAATCTAGTGTTAGTTTCCCTTTAAACATGACCCTTTAAAGTTAAATAGTTGAAAGTATTTTGTAAAAGGTATGTGGAATCTGCACAGAGTACCATGGCAATACATCACACTGTGCTCCGGGCCAACAACTCTGTTTGCAAATACATCCTTTGATTTGGTTCAGCCATGGCAATTGAAATGGACAGGTATGTTCAAAGGTCCTACCCATCACAGTCATAGATAAATCCTACACAACAGGTCACCCCTGCTAGCATAATTATCTACCCTATATATTTACTGCTGTATATTTGATAAAGCCTGTCCTCTACTCCTTTATATGGCTAACATTCAGCTTGTAATATACCTTCTAAACCAGATCATTCCACTCTAGATTTTTCAAATGAAAATGTTGGAATTTAGATACAATTACAAGAGAATTAAGTTAATTTTGGCCATTTAATCAAATAATGGTAGGTCTTGTTGTCATATGGTTAGTAAAAGGGCAATATTGATAACCCTAACACCAAACTGTTCATTCACCATAGCAGAACACATGGCTGGTCAAGGGGTATCCAATTCTGAATATTATTATTAAGATGGAAAGTGAGATTTTTAGAGAGCTATTTCAATGTAATGTCATATTTCTTATACCAAATTATATACTGTGTCAGGTCTTATTCAGATGTCAAATTCAATTTTAAGTTTTTATTTATCCCATTTAAACCCTCCATGGACATTTTATAAGGCTCAAGCTCACATTCACATACTTGTGGTCTTGGTTTTAGTTACCTTAACATGTCTTTTCTTGCTTACTTCCTACATTCAACATTCATCATATCAAATCATTGTGCCCATATATGCCCTGTACACTCTTCTTGTGGCTTATCTAATTGTTCAAAGGAGGTTTTCAATTACCAAGCCCAGAAACAGACTGTTGTTCTGTAATACCACTGAATAGGTACTGAACCTTGCATCACCAGTATAAAAGGAGATTTCCTATTTATCAAAATGTCGTCTTTTGGGGATTTGTGTAATTGAAACTCTTAAGATCTTATTTATGTACAACATTGCACATCAATCCAATTAATATGAATAAAGAAAACAACGTTTTTAATTTGTTGCCTTCATTTTACCAATGTATTTCCTTTGTAAGCGCAATTACAATACCATAACTGCCAACTTTACAGGACTTCCCATGAAACTGAAACTATATGAGGCTTTTATGGTTAAATTGCCGTATTTAGCCTTGTTACAAAGTAATTTTCATACCTTGACTAATTCGGCATTTCTCATGGCTTTATGTCTGTTTCCCATAGTGTTGTAAAACACCATAAGAAGGCACGAGTGAACGCTTGAAGGCACATTTTAAAAACACAACTCACAGGAAACTCGGACAGCAGGGTCCAAACTAATCTCAGAAGGAAACAGTTCAATATATGGGCTTTTGTTTTAAATTCAGAAAACAACAACAAGTTTCTTTGTTTTTAACCGTTTAACAAAAGATAAAAACTTGTTCCAACTTTCAAAATTAGGTTTTGAAATCTCTGCATTTGATAACATGTTAAAATATCTTCAAGCTTACAGGTCCGTATTCTAGTACATTAGCTATTATTAATATTCCTACAATTGCAATAATTATTCAGTGCTTTTCCCATGTCTGTAATAAATTGGTCTTTATCACGGTAATAACATGTTTGGCTTAAGAAATCTCATGGTCAATATGGTGACCACGCACGGCACTGAACAAGCCGGACTGGAGACATATGGAGGGTACCGTGTAATTAGACCTCCCTTTGGCTCCAAAGCCCCTAAATATTTCAGTGTTAATCATTGTGTAAATTATAAATGGCTAACTCTTCTACTATAATTTAACTGTAGATTATTAATATTGCAAGAGCTTATAGTTAATCGCGCTTGAGTCTTGTACCAGTTCGTGCGAACAGTTTTCACAGAACGAAAATTAATGCTTTAGTTTGTGACCAGTGGTGGCCAATAGATATAGATCAAGTCTAGTAGTGGGTTAATGCTATTAATTATGTCCCAAGAATGTTACTATCTCTGATTCAATATTTGATAAAAGAAGTGAGTACCGCACCGTTCACTCGCTTATTACGTGGCATCGTGTTGTGTTGGAAACAAAAATGTTTTGCTTTATGAGTAACAAACAATACTTGTGCCAAGACAAAATATTAAAGCCAATGTTTGATGAATTTGTGTAACTAATTGGCCTCAATTCCCGTTAGCATGCAGCCAGAATAGATCAGTCAGGAATGCATTACACTCTGGATTGGAAGATCCAGGGATATCACAATGCCAATTGTCCATGCGTTCAAAATCCGAAACAAGAATATCAGTAGCTCCAAGTATGGCCTGGCCGGTAGTGTACAAAGGTTGACCGCGACGAGTGCCATAAAATGTCCATTACCGTATCATCTGGTGGAGAATCCTTTACTGTACTCATGGACCATGATGAACTTGATGTGAAAGAGATGGACGTCTTGCTGTTAAATGTTTTCTTCTAATACCAATACCTCCCAAGACGTTGTCGGCAAATATTTTTCCGAGGCATTCCAGAAAAAGTATATGGAGTTCATCATAATTATACACTTCCATCCCACCGTACATTTATGTCTATATTTAAAACTTTCCCTGGTATAAATCATGTGAATGGGTAATAATTATGTACATTTGAAAGGATGACTTCTAACCTGTAACTTTTAGTTTTATCAATGTCAATAGCCAAAACATTTGTTTAAGTATCACGAAGACCTGACGTGAAATAAGTGGTAAAAGTGCAACGGATTTAATAACCAAATATAAATTTATATCACCAATGCCACCCACGCATGTAGACAAAAAGTAAGTCTCATACAAGGTAAAAGAAAAAATATACGTATTTGTCAATAAGCTAGTGCTGAGTCTATCAAGAAGCAGTGACATAAAAAGAAGTATGTTTTCCACTGTGCACACTTGGAATGTGACAGTGTAATACAAAATGGTCCACTTCCTTCTTACAGAGCTCCTGAGAATGACATAAATGAACACATCTTTATCCCCTCTTTATCATATTACAAGACTTGCCATGGTGAATTTAACCAAAAACATATTTAAAATATTATCTCTATATTGAATATTGAAATTTTACCCTTGCATTGCTCATACTATTGAGTTATGTAGCTCTGCTGTGGTGCCTGCGTCTGATGCTTACCAAAGGAAAACATTATCTATTCCCTTTGATCACAATTCTAAGAGAAAGAATATCATTTCATAGTTAAAAAGCTTTGCAAACATACCTACGAAAACCATGAAGTCATTTGTGCTCATAAGTATAGAAGAAGTGAACACTTGAACTCCTTTTTATTTAAGCATTGCTATATTCTTTACCAAAACATGTTCTCTGAGTAAAATTTGACCAAGGAGGTTTATTTATCTGAGCAATTTGGAATTTATTTAGTTACTTTTTTGGCAATTTAAATCTTATTTTATAAAAAGAGTACTTGCAGACATTCTTTTTTCAACTATAACTACTTGAGAACCTTTCATTGCATTAGTTCAGTTCCAATAGGTATCATTTTATCGTTTGATACAAATTATTTATTCTTGTACACAGAGATGCAGCAATGACGTACATTGCAAAGACGCAGCCTTTTGAGCGCATGCCTATCCAACGAAAGTTTCCCAAAACTGCATTTGTTTCTTTGAAACTTTGTTTTATGTCAGCATAATTGTTGTCTTTGTATGGTTAGCAACGACGTCTTGATTGGAGACATGTGCAGTATAACCTGCTTTGAGGGGCCACCTTTAATTGTCATGTAAATTGGTCGAAAATGACAGGTGGTCTCACAAAGCAGTGATGAGTTTATTTATCTGTGACAAAATATAAGAAAAAGAAATTACATTTTAGCTGTAAATGTCACGTAGCTGCGCAAAGCAGTGGCTTGTTAAAGCAGCATCTACTATATTTCAAGGCGACAGCCTCTTGGAATTATCGATCTTTTTTCAATATGTAGGTAATAATGTATTTGTGCTTCTGGTCGTCTGTTGTCTTTACTGTAATAACACATCTCCACACACATTAACACATCATGTTTCATGCTGTGAAATATCCTTATAAACTAAAGCTATTGTATGTATTGTATAATGGTAGGTACTGTAGTGAGTTCAGACCCTGCTGTAACCTGCATGTTGGATGATGATGATACTAACGATGAGCTGGGCAGATGTCTGAGGATGGGTTCTGACTATGTCGAGGGATACCTCAACTCCATGAAACCTGGAAAGAGAAAGAAGCATTTTGATCGTTGTGGGTGAGTATTGTACCAGCCGATTCTCTAGTTTTAAACAAAAACTTGGTCATACAATGACGTAAAATGAATCTTAGCTCAAAGCGGCTAGGTAGGGAAAGCGACACAAGGTGAGTATGGGCCTATGGTGAGTCTAAAGATATGTAAACGTGGCTCGAATCAAATCGTTTACCAGGCCATGCCAACGTGGCCCTAGATCAATACTTTGGGTACCAGTTCCTCCAGAAAATGGTTGCGCATTGGATCTATTTTACAGTCTGCAATGATTGTCATAAAACAAAAACAAATATGATTACAAAGAAAAGATGGCTGCAAATCCCTCAATGGCGGCATGTTGGCGGTTTTCTATGTCATTATGTAACTGCTATCTGTATGTTTTCACCAAGGGAGTTGATCACAGAAAATTCCTCGTTACCAATGATAAATGGATCTGAGACGAATATAAATAAGGGCGGAAAGAGGGAAGAAAACCTCTAATATTGGTACGCGAGACAAAAAGTGCGCAACACATGAAGAAGGCATTGTGTGTCTGCAAAATTTAAAAGATTTGAAACTTGAAGATGATTCATAGATGGATGTTATATTTCAGTAGAAGATGTTACGGTAAATTAAAGTTGACTTAATGCATCAGAAACATTCCAGATAAAATAAGAAATACTCGAGTATTCATTCATAATGATTTGTTTTTATTAAGGCTGCTGCCTGTAAAAATCTTTGAAATGTTTGTGGTACTTGTTCTTATTAGATACATTTCTATTGTCAAAGAACACAAGTTTGAATTGGACTTTATTTATGAGCATTTCTGGGAATAAAGCTACTTAGTCGTTGAAAAATTGCCCATTTTGTGCGTGCTGATGTTAGGGAAAAGGAATTTGAAAAGTTTAAAACGTTTCCATTAGCATCAAGCAGACAAGCCCCTGAAAACCAAGTGCGGTGTGAAATGTGATAAGTGATGTGACTAACACTTTGATTGGTTATTATATTGCCACAGGCTCCTTCATACTTGCGGTCTAATCATAGCTCACTCACTCCCCTTTCCTGGGCGCAGATCCCTCTACCTCACATGGGCCACGGCTCCACCCCTGCGGGGGCGACTTCTTATTCACCGTAAGCCAATATGCGGGACATTATTCGGGAACAATAGCAGCACATGCCATCAGCGTTATTTGCGGCTATCTGTCGTCAGCTGTTTCCTTATTAAGGTAGAAGGGTTAGAACCCAGTGCGGTGGTCACTTTAGATGCCTTGCGAAAGTCAGTCCTTTCAGCCAACTGACATCTGCATGGATATGAAGAGGGCTCATTGAATTGCACCTTGGATCATAATAGTCAGCTCTAAACAGGCACACTTAAGGTTAAGACTTGTCATTAGCTCTCTTTTCAGTTTATTCAACTCGTACCCCTAAATTTATTCATCACCCTGCACAATGACCATGAAGTTTACTGTGTCAAATTTTATGCCCTTTTTGGATAGTGATGAAATATTAATTTCACTCGGCAGCTGAGCTGTACATTTCTTGTGTTATTGAGTTTCGACTTTTTTGATGCAACTCAAATCTTAAAAGATAAGTTGCAAAAATTTCACAATGGCTTTACACAATGTTACTTTGTTAAAAATATGATTCAGCTTCGAAAGATAGATTAAGATTTCATCAATGTTAATCCCAAACACTTATATTTTCTGTCTCGAGCTACAAGTGCAAAATTTTACATAATGTTACAGACCTACAGTTCAAACACCCACCAGTAGTACACAATGAAATAAATACAATGGAACAGGCTTTTCTGCCTCATTTTGTTGGATAACGCACTTCATTCACAGTGGCTACTTTATATTTATCCATGTAATGCAAGCCACGCTTTTCTTTGAATTTACCTTTAATTGCTTTAATACCATAATTACGGGATACTACGGTATAAGACTAATGATATAATTGCCCACATCTGTTTCAACGAATTTGAAGCCCTTTATTCAGTCATTTGGCGATCATTTGGAAAAACCGAAAGATCTTTACGTTTTGTTGCCATCTGATACTAAGCTGAAATTTTTCCATTCGTTAAAGATGAGTTTAACTGTAAGAGGAACCCGGGGAGTTAGATTTATGTTTACCATACATTTCAAATGTCAATAAGGATACTTTTGCCAGGATACAAATAGCTGATAATGCTAAACTTGGAAGCATCCCCATTTTAAAAAGATTTAAAGCCGTGTTTACAGTTATAATGTCTATGAAACCTTGTGTCAGACATTGGTCCAGACATACATAATTATGCCGCGAATATTAAGCTAGAGTTACCAAGTTCATTCCGAGAATCGTATTATTCCGTGAAGCCACCGTTCAGCACATTTGGTCGGTCGTTAGTTTTGTAAATATCGCAGATTTGAACTCAATTTGTCACGCGAAGTCCGCCTACAAATTTATAAAGACGACACGTAGAAATTCAACATTTTCTTGTTCTGTACATCGTTTTTTAATAAATAATTCGGACATTTCTATAGATTTAGCAATTTGAAAGTAAAAACAATGTATGTACATCAGCTAATTCATCTGTATAAATTTTTCTTTCCAGTTCATTTGAAGATTTTGACAATTGTCTGACCCCATTGCTACAAACCTGTCCTTCATTCCATGTGAAACTTCACTCTCACTGGAGGAACCTGTATGATACCATCAGGTGTGCCTGCAGCGATGATGAAGGTAAGCTTCTCCAATCCAAGCGCATAAGATCTATAGTGTTATGAATTTAAAATGTTGTTTTAAGCTTATTATTCAGGAAAATAATATCCAAATAACGATTCTGTTAAGAAATGCTTTGATCAATAATTAACGTTTTGCTTAACTTACAATCACTTCGGTATCTAGCTTGAGGAAGAAATAACATGAAGATGATAAGATTATCGTGATTGTTTCATTGAAGAATTAATGAATATTCACAATTGACTGTAATAACGGAACCAAAAAAGTAAATTGAGTAAAGTAAAGGCCAATGTCACTTTGCATTTATTCTTTTCAATTCAGGCTGTAAGAGAACCGTGGATTGTTATGAGCAAGAGCAGAAAGGACTGCTGTCCAGAAGGTGTGAGGCAATGTACAAGTTCAACATAAAACAAAACACAAGAGATAAATGCCAGTAAGTGATAGATTCAATCATTTCACTTTGGGTATATTGCTACATATTCTCTAACCTATAGAATATTGATAGCTGTACATATGTGCACTTAGCTGCCAGTAACTTGATCAACTTAAAAAAGCCAAGACAAGACCATTTAATCCCACTCTTACTTTTTAGCAAGGCACTGCCATTCAAGAAGTATTATCCAGCTGGGATATTTCCTCTTGTACCTGTAATTCAGGAACTGAATATTGCTAATCTCATTAATCAATGACTTTTTACTCTGCCAATATATCATAAAAAGACAAGAAAGTTTTTCCATGTGATGTTATTAGGGTTCTTTAAACATTTACATTAGCAATTAAAATCCACATTCATCACTCATATTTCTATACACAAAAAGAGCAGTGTTTTAAAATTTTTAAGCCATTCTGTCTTGGAATGCTTTAGCAAAAAGTGAAGGATGTTATTACATAGCTTGAGGCCAATGTTAATCACAGACAAGTAGCTGTCATGTAATAGATGGAACACTGTGTGCACAATAGGTGAGACAATTGTTACCTTGGTCCATGTTGCTAGCTCCCTGCTGGTCTGATAACTCTTATGTCATATGTCTGCTTACACCTCCCTAGGCTACAGACATTCATAAATGATGTTTTCCAAGGAGAAAATATTGCCTTTTGCTTCAAAGTAATTATTTACATGTGTCCTGTCTTGTGTTCAATGAGGGATTTCAGGTTTCTTTCAAAGTTAAACATGGATTTTGTTCACTTTTGCAGCATCATGATGGCTATGAAAGACATATTTCTAGGGGTATAAAGGCATTGAAATATTATGTACCGCTAGTATAAAGTAAAATAATATTCTCTTTCATGTTAGAAATGAAAAAAAATCAAAAGACAGCTATGTGACCAATTTGTGCAAGATATCTTAGTTTGAAAGTCATTTCCAGGTGCACATTGGTTAGATAAGTACCAAGTAACCATCAAGTACACATGATGAATGTACTCGAGTCTCAACCATATGTTGCCATTCTCCTTGCCACAGTAAAACCCTCCACACACTTCTCACAAAAGACTCAGAGATCATTTATAGGAATGTCCCTACACTTCTTATACCATAAATATTTTTATTCATCCATCATTCCGTATTGACAATGATAAATTTATCATTGATAGGGATCGCAGGTATTTGGGGTCACATTTATTACCCTATGAATTGCATTGGGGTGTTTCTATGTTAGGTCATGGGTTGCATTTCTGAATCACTTTTGTACTTGGTACTGATACATTGTGACAGTTATAAATCTTGAGGTATATCCCGGGGACTCGATTTAATTGTTAAAAGGTATTTTGAAACACTTATATGTTTACTAAAATCCATAAATCTATTGTGGGATGTCTTCACAAATCAGCAAGGTATTTTGGGGTACATAATTAATTACTTTGGGGCATGCTAATACCATGGAAATATGGTAGCTTCCGATGAATGTTTTTTGAAAAAAAATGGCCTAGTTGTTTGTTTTGTGTACTGTTAGCGTTTGAATTTGAAATTGCAACTACTATGTAATGCATTAACGTTGCTTAGCAACAGTACATTTGCGTATCAACGGCATTTATAAGACTTACAGTTTCGGTCAGATTGCCAGTTCAGATTGCTTTCGTTCAGTGACTGAGGTAGAGCTCAATAATTTCAGTGAATACACATTCAAATAACCAATGTGTTATTTGTTTTTCTTTCAGTTTTCTGAAGGACAGTATCCACTGTAAGGAGGCTCTGGTGGCCACGGCCTGCGGAGATGACGCCGGACTCTTCGCCTTCCACATAGCGAAGTTAGCGGCCAAACTGAGCAACAGGAAGCACAGCTGTACGCTCTCACACAAGAAGGAGAAGTACAGGGGTAAAGTCATTTGATTTGAATTGTGTATCTCCACTGAATTGTATCATTTAAACTTTTAGACGTTGACTAATTGTTCTCTAAGTTAAAGCACAATTTAGTGGAAGGAAAATGGTAATTTCAGAGTTCAGCATTTTCTTCTGAAGCAGTTCAATAATTTCCTTGATTTTTGTGGTTGAAACTTGTTAAAATTGTAATGTAACTATTCTATTCTGTATTTACCAAATATGAAATGAATTGCACAAAGCGACGATTGTTCCCAAAAATTTTGCACTGGAACGTTACGCAAGAACTCTACGCCGTCAATCTAAAAATTGTCTGTATCTCATGACCTTGTGACATTGTGACAATATGTCCTTCGTCTTGGCATTAGATACTATCAAATTGGAGCGACCTTATCACTCACATTGTTGCTCATCACCAGAATCCGGATTCAATGCAATCTCAACACATAAAATAATTATTTGCTTGTCCTGATTGCAGGTTTCAGTTATTCTGACCAGTGTCCGGCCAACTTCACGGCGCACATGAGTCAGTGTAAACAGCAGTTCCTGTACGACACGTCCCTCGCCTTCCACGAGCACAACGATCTGGTGGCCGACGGAAACAGGAAGGACGTCAGACAGGCGTGCAGGTAATAACTTTCACTTACTCCATGTTGTAATTGCTGACTGTTTACAGTCAGATCAGTAATGCTACGTTAAATGTGTATAGCTGGCGCGACCTGGCTGCACTTCAACGAAATGTGATGCTTGCAAGTCTCCACTCACGATAGCCAGCATGTTAGCATTGCGCTAATCATTGATTGCATTTAAATTAAAATGCAGCAGCATAGACTAAGAGTTGAATATTGTTATTGATACCAGAATATGCTGTTATCTCGTAGTTAATAATTACAAATTAAGACAAACAGTAAAATCTTGAACAAGATAGACATTACACTTTCTTCCAATTAACTTTACTTTCGTTAAGCGTCGAAAGTCATCTTTTTGTTGAGAACATACTTATTTTTCTAGACAGTTATTTGGTACTCAAATTTATGTGCCTTTGTAAATTGAAAGGACTCTCAGTTTAAAGAAAGACGTAAACACTTTCAAACTCAGTTGCTTTACATCTGTTTATGTTGGCTTTTACAGAGACTACCGAGCGTACATGCGATGTCTCGGACCGATAGAAGAGAAGTGCAAGGACGGAATAAAGACTCTGCTCAGTTACGACGGTGGTCTGCGGACATATCTACTCAAAATGGATTATATCTGCGATGAGGTTAAAAGCGGTAAGTTGGGCATTTTCGCTTAGAAAAAATTGTAGAACACTTGTTGGGAGGAAAATGTTTTATTTGCACACACGAGAGTGCAATCCTAAAATGCATGTCTTAAGATATAACTAAAATAAACGGGATAAGTCAGTTAAAGTGTTGACTCTGAATCTCATGGTTCAGGGTGCGACCCTACTGTGCCAGAAATCCAAAAGAGGAGTACCAGTGGTTCTAAGAGGGTCTCAAAAACAATGAGAAGTGCAAGAGAAATCCTTTGAAGGATAAGCAAGACTGATTGCCGACTGTAGTAAGCGCAGATAAGCACCATGTTGACCGCAATGTTCATGTGCTGTGCTACTTCCCAGTGTCTAAGAGCTGTGAGTAGACAGTAGGAAGCTGCGCAGCCTATGCGGCAAAAATAGCCTTACATAAATGATTTGCAGTCGGCAATTCTTTGATTAAAGTAAGTTGATATAAAAACGGCTATTTGCGTGCAGGGCGTTATTAGAAGAAACCAAATGCGGTGAAATAAATTACATTTGGGATTTTTTTTACAAACCATCAAGTTTGTTTACACAACTGAAGCCAAACGATGAACTCTGGAATACATCAAGTGTGCATAATGTACTGTAAATCAAATTAGATTAAATTGAAATAAAAACGAAATGTCAGAATCGGATTTCACCTCAGGCAATGACGTTAACAGTAAAAGTAATTTTTGCTCATTCTGCTCATCAATCACATTTTGCCTTTAATGATGCCATCAAGGGAAATAGATAGTACGGGCTGAAATAATATAATCTAGGGTTAAACATGAGGTGTGGCTTTTAGCAAGAACAGAACTTGTGACCCGTGACTCACACCTCAAGGCTCTGATAACCGTTTTACAGGGATCTTATTTTAAAGAACTTTTTTCTTTAAAACATCACAGTTCATTCTAATGTCTTGAAATTTTATCTTGCAAATAATTTTTTGCTATTTAGTAGTTTTTTTGTCAATAATAATCATTGAAGTCTGTCCTCCCCTGAGATTATATTTCACCTCTATGGAGGTCCTTATCTTGGCATCTTTGAAAGCGGGTTATTTGTTTATGTGGTGCATAATTTGCAATATATTTACTTCTTTAAACCAGTCAATTTAATGCATTTAAAATATCCCGTTGAACATGATTGTAGTTTTGAAACCTGTTATTACTGAATATAAAATTCCATTGATTTATTGTTTTCTATGTCTAAGCAAATAAAAAACCGTTACGTTTGACGCACACACTAAAGATGTGTCAGAAGCAACGAATAATTTATGTGGAGGGATATATTTTTGAAATGTTGCGTAAGATATCTTGTCTGTAGACGAAATTACATAACAGTACATAATTACATTGTACCGATAAGTGGTGCAAAATCCTTTTTCTTTTTAACACACGGAAAGTGTGTATTTCCATTCATCGAATTGAACACAATTGCTAGGGGGCGAAAGCACGGGGAAGCGTGAACGAAAACTGTGCAATAGCTTTGCTGTACAGGTTTACAGAAACATTTCCTGTCGAAATTCAGTCCATCGCGCACACATTACGCTTGTGGAACCTTCTCTCCGTATTATGTGTTTAATTTCTTGAACATGTAAACTTATCAATTTGGTCTTAATTTTAAAATGATTTTATTTGTAGAGTACACTGCACATCTGAGCTGTTACAGGAATGTGTTAAAGAATCGAACCCTGGCCCGTTGTGATCACAAGTGGGAAGCTTTGAGTCCCATGTTGAAGGATGTGACGGCCCATCGGTTCTACTGTGAAGCCGAGTCTCCGAACAGTCAAGAGCTCACTGCGTAAGTATTCAAAGAGCTAGAGTGAAACTTGTCTTGGGCGAACCGTCTTTTGGGCAAACTGAAAGCAATTGACGAACTATTTTCTGATCACCAAATTAGCTTTTTGCACTAATTTCACACTGTTTTGGGCGAACACACTTTCATACACGAACTGCTTGTTTTGCACAGTGGGTAGTTCGCCCGAAACAAGTTTTACTGTATTAGGCAATTCAGCATCTGTACATTCAAAACAGTACATCACATGGCAGTCAGCTCCGTCTCACAGGATCATCAGTTCAGCGTTTTGAAGTATAGAAATTGGCTTAGAAACCTATCAACTTGTTGGTGCCGAAAAGAATAGTTTCGTTGGTAATTGGAGTTCTTGAAAACATTGGTATCAAGGTAGATGACCTGACGAAAAAGAAAACACCTGCATAAAAGTGTAACTCCGCACTAACTGAATTCGTTTTCATTCCTTTGCAGTATTCTGTATGATCTAAGAGCCTGCTACGAGGATGTGTTCACGGAGAGTTGTGGAATGAAAGGAGGATCGGTGATAGGAGGACTTATGACCACAGCATTCCAAGATCCATTCTACCTGAGATACAAATACAAGCCTGACTGTGAACTACATAAAACTACCATGTCCACACAGCAAGCTACACAAGCTAAAGTTACTACAACAAAACCTCATCACCGAACGTCAAAAACTGAACGTTCAAAGGTTCTGAGGGAGAAGGCAGTATCTGAGTCAAAGTCATCATCATATAAGAAAGGCAAATCAAGAAGCTCAGCCTCAAGTTTGTCACGTTCAGGACTATTGTTTGCATTCACAATATTAGCAACGTCATTACAATGGGAAATGCACAACAGATGATTACGTCATAAAGACTTGTTGTGACGTCGTTGTGGTGCTATTGGTCCTCTATGTGGGGAAGCCATATTGCATTTCTGTGATGAAATACTCAACATTCAGTAACAGCATGGCAAGTCAGGGAGAGTACAAGAAATGTGCATGCATCTTAAAAAGGCTGAACTGGAAGTAGCTATAAAATGAAACCTGAACTGAGTTAAAATAACACGTTTTTACTGATGCACACGACTTAGTTGTGAACAACGAAACTCTTATGCACAGAGAGCTATGAATCTTTCCAAGGTGCTAAAGAAAGAAAGGAGAGAAAGGATGCGTCAATGGCGAGAGGTGAAACAGAAAACGCTCCAAGATTGATTGTTTGTTTCTAGCTCCACACCGATGGAACCTAGGAAAAGGTCTGGGCTGTGCACCCATGTAATCCACTGCCAAAATCCAAAATATATCGGAATACTAAATATGAAAGGACAATATAAAAACAACAAAAAATCAACATAAATAATGACATTTTTAAAACCAGTATTTTCTAACTCGTTCTAAAATAGTTAGAGAGAGAATGGTTAGAGAATGCTAGTCTATGTGCATACTGTAAGATAAAGCAAAGGGTTTATTTTGACAAAACAATCGCGACATTTAAAATGGATTTTAGTCATAAATAATGTATTGTCATAATTGTTAATAAATCTCTAGTCAGTAATATCATGACCCATAATAACATGTACGATAATGAATATATCTAGAACTGAAAACCTTTTTTGCACAATTTCAAAGTATAGCTACACAATTAATTATAAATGGCGAATAATAATAAAGTATTTTAGAGCAATAAAAAAATAACTGTCTTCCGCTGAAACATGAATATTCATGAAGCAATGCACAGTTTATATTTACATTCTTTTATAATGTTTAAAACACATTCCACTTGAAAATGCTACCGGCTTCTTATCTTTTTATCTTCAGCATTTAGTGCATGTAATTTAATGTTTTTATTGTAACATGTAATTTGCATATTTTCATACAACTGTTCTTGATGATCAGATCAATAAATTGTTACATTTTGTACAAATTATGAAAGTTTTGTTAGTGTTTAAATAATCTAAATTCTTCGTGACCAAATGGCAAAGAATTCTGATTGAAGCAAAGGGGGTTTAGGAATATATTGACCGGAGTCAAAAGTAAAGGGAAAATGAGCGTTTTTGCTGTAAACGTAAAGCTGTAGACTGTTGTAATACTCAACGGCCTCCAGCACAAGGGTCTTTACCCAGTGGTAATTTGCAAATCATAACAGGAGCGATCACATATATTCTTCGCAAGAAAACTCTTTTGATTCTTTGTTATCTGGTAAAATGTGTTTTGGGTAATAACCCTTGAGTATCAAAAATTGGATTTTATTGAATTAAAATCTCATGAAATTTTACCGCTGCAATAGGGGGATCTGTAGCCGTCTTATGATGAAACTACCTGTACCGACCAAAGAAAGACGATGAAGGTTTAGAGGATCGACAGAAAATCTTGAGTTAACTTAACGTCCATTGAGGTTTCTAGAAGTTGGGACCCCCCATCCTAACTTTAAATTGCATTTCTGATCATTTCATGTAATTTTAAACACTTTCTGAGGAAGAAAAATCTGTGTATTTTAGTGTTGGACTATTTCGGTAGTATTGAGTATTGTGCGTGAGGCTAAGCATGCACTGCTGCTTTGTGCACTGTTAGGACATCCCTCGTTGCCAGTTGTTTTTTTAGTGTGTACAGAATGTTGTGGTGATTGTTCTTCTAATACAGGTGATCGTACTATATTATAGATTCTTGCAGTTGTCTATTGTCAGTTTATTTACGTCGAAAATTAGAAGTGACAAAATAGCCTGCTCCTTATAATACCTCTGTTTATGAAAGCCACACATACATTATGCGAGGTCACGCTTCTGTGACAGTAATTCCCAAATATTTCCATCACCTGGAGATATCCTTTAGAGAATTTAGAGGTAAATGTGCTAATAAACTTGGCTTAAACCCTCTATCAATGTCACTGCACTGTATATGGAGGGTAACAGATAGCGTGAGGACAATACACAGTAATGTTTTGATATTCCTTGACACATGTCACTATGTCAACCAGAACGAATGATTTAATATCTATAAGATTAAAACGATAAATTTGTGATGTATGGTAAGTGTAATTAAAACTGAAATGAAATCTAGAGTCATAGCTTATCAGGTTCTTGGAGACAAGTACTATAAGTTGTGATTTGATAAAGTCATCAGTTTTTATGGGAAAGATTCATGTCTCAACAATACCGTGAGATTTTCAGATATCTAAGTAAGTTTCTTTTTGTGCAGGACAAATCAATTTCCGAGAGCAGTGCCTTAACAAAAAGATGTGCACTTAAACTTTTCAGCCAAAAATCCAACCGAGAACTCACCAAACCCTGGTTCTAATAATCCCTCAGTTCAGCCAGCACTTCAGTCATCAGGGAGCCTACCTCTGACAGGGGACCAGCGCCATCTAGTCCACCAACATAGTATCGATACCAAGTTTACTCCTTGGCTGTCTTGCTCAACATCATTGTGAAGAAAACGAACAACATTGCACATTAACCGTACTATTGTCGGGTTTTAAATGATGTTGGACGATACATGTATTAAAATGAAAAACTCGTATACTTGACTCTTACCTAATTTTCTTTTTTAAAAACAAATCCTCTACGGTAGTTATTAGTTGTACTGTGAAATCTCCGCAAACCCATCATCATTTTGTAACTCACACCTGCACCGTATCGATAATCTTTGTTCCCACATGATAAACCGTTTGCGAGCATGACGGTCTGATTTTAAATCACATCTTTGCTGAAAAACTGGTTTTCTGGACTAGCATTTTTCATTGCACGTATTTCAAAATAGCAGTAAAGATAGTGCAAATTAAGATTATAGAACAGTGTCAAAGAAGGAACAGTCTAGAACTTGTGAAACCTTAAATCCCTTAAAAATGTATATCCGTCTCCAGTATTTTGATAACAGATAACAACTCATTGACAATCTCACTGTCTTACTGTCATGAGTCAGTGACGAATAGAAACTAATATTTGTCATGTTTGTAATGGAAAATCCACCGATTGCAATAGCAATTGTAATTTAACGCAAATGATTTCAAATTATTAATTACATCAGAATAGGGCAATCGTGCATGAATACTGCTGGAAAAAACGAAATTTTGCATTACGACATTTGTTTTCTCTATCATCTTCGCAGGTGCATGTTTTGATGTTAGAAAAAGAAGATAGAAAGGCCACTTAGTCACTATCAGAACTCAGGTGTAGGAAATACTGAGGAGGATTTTACGTTACATTGAGGAAACTGAAATATTTTAATATGGTGTTTCCAATGATTAATGCATTGCCCCCGTGAGATCTTAATCACGACTATTTACCCTTTCTTTTCCCATGTACCTCCTACGTTTAATGTCAACCAACATTTTGCAGTCGAATAAAGATGTTTAATGAATAAAGTAGATAATTATGGCCCTATGTGACCTTCCCTAGCTACGGGCGGTTCACAATACAATGCGTGTTTTATTGAGTGGATGTGGCTACTACTGGAATGCTATTTAATGGTGAATGTAGATATAGATCTTAAGGACGAGATTTATTTAACGTAAATTACAGATCCATGTGGTGATAATTGATAATTGTACTATAATAAAGGTGTACAGAATCTAAATATCCATAGTTTATGAGATGACCATATGATCGTAAATATGGCCCCTGACCTCTAATATGACCCGGGTAAAATAGCTACTGGCGTACATTTATGTTTTCAGCACACATGTTGGAATTAACAATTAAAAAAATGCAGACTTTTCACACTTTGGTCTTTGCGGGTGAATACTGCACTACTGAATGTTCCAGTTTTGTGCAGTTGTAAACCTGCAAAACAGGTTCTATTATTGCTAACGTTCTAGTCTGGCTAAACCTTCCAGTATGGGTAAACCTTCTAGACCAGCTCGATCTTCTGACATAGCCGAATATACCGTCACTACTTTTGTACCTGCGGGTTGTAATTCATTCTGGGTTTTTCGTATTCATTTCACCTGTAGATTAGGCAGATTGGGCAGGACATTTTACACTATTACTAGGAAAATAACCGTTTTTGGTTACTTAGAAGTCACTGTTATTAGTTACATACTAAAATTAGTAAAAATTTTCATGCCTTATCTGCTCAGGCAGGCGAAACAATTAAGAAAAATTAGACCTTCCATTGAAAGTGACAGCTGATCCTGCAAGAGAGATCAGGTTGGTTCGGTCCAGTTGCAAGACATGGCACATTGATGATTTGGGTTGTACTAATTTAGGGAAACCCCTGACTTTTTAAACACATCTATTAGTAATAGAATATTCTTTAGCAAAAATCAAAGTAGGTAAAATGACTTTTTCCTCGTCGGCTTACACTTGTACCTCCCATGTTGATGTCAACTCTATTTTGTCACTTCACTTAACAGACACATTCAAAGTGTACCACAATAATGCCTTGGCATTCTTTCCATATTTCAGAAATATTTTAAATATAGACTGAAGACTTGCAATTAAATTATGAGATAACATTCATTATCCATGTGTAGGTGAGCACATCTTATTTTTAAAGATGGGATACGTGCCGTTATGCTGAGCTCTGCAGCTAATTTTGATGCGGAGCATGTCATTTTAAGATGCTCACTAACAAAGTATGACAACCCATTAAAATGCCATATTTTGCCCAAAAAAGGAGAATCTGATGTAATTTGTGCAAAAAAGTCAGCCGTATTTCGTGCGTATTATGGGACACTAAGCACAAGTGGATACCTGACGGGATGATCAAAGGCAGATTTATCTCACCTGAGCAGGTGGAATGTGACAGTGTATTAGTCTTCATAGCTTTTAAAATTCCTCTTATTTTCCCAGATAGTTATTTATTATTATGAATGACGTTTTAAAAATAAAAACACTTTAGATTTTAATGGGAACAGAAAGTGTTGTCTCAGATACAGAATGTACGGTTGTTGTTCCCGAATACGATTACAATCGCAGTCCATGACACAGGTATTAATCATCTCGTACTTATTTTAATATTCTCCCCTTATAAAAACGTATTATGTATTCTAATGTGAAGACTAAATCACATACGTCTATGACAAGTGATAGTTGTCCCCCGTAAGAAACTGTAGCCTATGATTGAAACTTACTGAAACACTTCTGAGATATTCTACAATTTAGGAATGCTTAATGGTCACAGCATATGGCTAATATGGCATTGATGTCTGGTCAACTTGTGGGGCAGGAATAGTTGTGGTTAAAATACACGCACAATACCATCACACAGACCATTTCGTATCCAACAGGGCACGATTGATTTCATAAAGAAATCCGATACTTTATATGAAATAGTTTTCTATTATTAAAAAGCAAAGCGCCAGTATTTGTTGTGTAAACATATAATCCTTAGTGCGTATAACCCCTGAATACTCCGCATACTCGAATTAATTCAACGCAAAATTAAAGTCAGTATGAGGAAGTATGTGACGTTGTAACAGTCTCAGCTACGCGCCGGTCTCAACTACATGCCGGTAAATAGTTGAAATTTGTGTAGACAGTTGTCAAAAGTTATTTTTCACATACTTTGTGTTGGCATCACCTTACGTTTCTCCGAAAGGAATAAATATGCTTTGCAAATGTCATGTAGTAATAATTGTAGATAAAAAATAAAAAAAATGTAAATTTATTTGTCAAAGTGACATGTAGTAAATAATCATGTTTCTAAGTTTATTTATTTA